>ML839636.1:5937-16891 GCA_009831015.1 Picea engelmannii | reverse complement strand
AGGGTGGAAATGATTTGGTTGGATCTGACTGAGAAAATGGAAGATGGATAGGGAGGGTTTTTCTTAGGCAACTACTCATCTTCTAGTAGGAAGATTTTGAATATTTTTTCTTTTTGAGGAAAAGAAAGTTTTTGATAGAGGTTGTTTAGGATTTCAATGGAGAAAGGGATGGAAGAATCAATTCTGGGGATTTGTAGCATCTGATTTATTGATTAATGGGTAATGCCGAACAAAGTTTCACCAAACGAATACATGATGGCCCTTTGGTTGGGAAGGTAACGGGCTTGGCACTTAAGGGAGAACTCTAGGAAATGATAGGTATGAGGAAACATGTATAATGGTAGATTGGACTCGTAGAGTCCGATCTCGTCACTCTGGTCTAAGAAAATGTCTTTTAGCTAGAAGTGTAATTCGAAGAAATCGGATTCACACTTCGGCTCTGCAACTCTGTAATCTTTATCAGTCAGAGGAGCGTGGTCCAAGTCGATGGGAGGAGGAAAACAAGTTTTCCTCTGTTTCGGAAGATTTGGTTTTGGGCACCATAAGTAATGGATATATGAAGGCAGAAATGGTATTGAATGTAATTAATCGGTTTAATGGTGCATGTCTATGGTATTCCTGGTGGCGGTTATCTTGAAAACAAGAAATGACGCTGTGTCGATTGTGTCTGGATCAGTGAACAATATGGTAATGGTGAAGAAATAGATTTAAATGGTGTAAGGGGGTGTTCATTATGGCGCCGGTGGTGACTGGATGAGTAACGATCATGGGGGATGGCATTGATTGACCAACGAGTAGATGAGTGTGACATGGATGACATTGATTGGAAAATGGGTAGATGAGTGTGACATGTGATAGGGTAGTGGAGTATGGTGGTGGAGTGAGGTGGGTGGTATTGGATGAGTGATTAGGTGGGTTCCCAGAGGAGGGTGGGGTAGGTGGTAAGCGGAATTGAGTGGGGGGGGGGGGTCCGTTAAGATATGGATCTGACAGGTTGCAGGGGGCCTACATTGGGAAAAACTCTCTCCCAGACCCCCCCATCACTGTTAAAAGCAGAAAGGTTGGGGGGGGGGTCCAAAAATCACTGTCGACCATTGATCTTAGCATGACACGATCGACCACTGAAAACTATGCGCTCTTTAGTCACAAAGTGCCAAAAGGTCAAATCCCAATAGAACTTAGGATAAAAATCATGTTGTGTGTAGCGCTAGGCTTCCCCTTATTTATTTTTTCACCAAGGGTTTATTTCCAAAGGTAAATACATCAAATTAAATCAAAACAAAGTTATTTTGAGCAATTTTTGCAAATATTTATTGAAATAAACCATGCTAACCTAACTTCTAATATAATCATCTAACACATGGATCCAACTTAAACTATTGGATCAATAATTACACTAACCTATCAACATAAATTTAAAAGGTTTGATCATGATTAGGCAGTATGAGTCAAACCAAGTTTATTTCGATGGGGTTTTATATTTTATCTTTATTCTTTTATTTTTTATACCCTCTTTTGATTTTTGTTCTTTCTTTTCTTTTCTTTTCTTTTGTAAATCATTTGCAGAATAAAATATTATTTACAATACAATACAACTAGAGGAAGAGATTATAATCACTAGGTGATCCTATGAAATATAGATTTATAACACTTCCTAAACATCCCTATCATAAACCTGTATTTCAAGTGCACTTTCCCTTCTTTCTTTGCATGTTTAGCATATTTTACCATGTAATACCTCACCTGAAATACATAAGGGATATATAGTCTCTTATTATATTTCATGAGAGTGGAATTGAATGCCCGCATGATGAAATGATAACACATCTCTCCAATTACCAGTCTGTCAGGTACTTATACTAGAAATAGACATGGTGGGATAGTAGCTCCATATATCCTCAAGTACATATGCCGAATCTCTTCCAAGTACCAATTTCTAAAGCATGTCAAAATATTCTTTTCCTTCTTGGATAACCTAGGAAATTCTTTTCCAAGATGAGAAAATAGATTTTGGGTATGGAGAAACCACTAATGTGGGAATACAACTTCTTATATCTACTATTGGCCCTTGACCAAGTTTTGGGAGATTCTTGGTCACGTTGATTTATTTTGGGACTTTGATAGCCCATCGAAGTCGGAGCGCAAGACGAAGCAGAGATCATGGGATCTCGGCCCCTTTTTGGGTCCTTCTTGGGATTTGGGAATATGTAATGGGTATGGGATGTTGGCCCATGGGTTTACCCATGTTTAGGCCTATTTTGTAAACTATAAATAAATGTCTAGGAAATGTAAGAAGGGGATCTTTGTGATGAGGTTGATAAGCTAAGTGCTAAGGGAAAGAGTGTCTTGTAAGTTCTTCATGCATACCGTGAGAGGCTTGCATAGCTAAGTGCCATTGGTTGTAACAGACTGTGAAGGGCTTTGTGTTGTAACACAAGGAAGAAGGATCTAGTGAACTGCGCAAATCTTCTGTCCTATGCGGAGTAGGGTTTTTGTGGCTTTGTGCATGAAGATGAAAGATTGAAGCTAATAAAGAATAAGAGTTGGTGGACATAGCCCCAGGGTGGGGGTGAGCCACGTAAATACTGTGTTATTTTTCTCTGTGCGATTCTCTGATGTGTTTATGTCTTTCTTTATCTTCTAAGTGCTTGATATAGATAGATAGATATCAGTTTATTCTTTGTTCTTACGATGAATATGGATGTTAGATATGATATAAGTGAATGTGCTTAGTGCCTGAATCTGCTAGAGCTGATCCATTTATATATGCTAAGTTCTTAGATACTGTAGATCTGGGTGAATGCTGCGATGCTCTGTTTTATTTGTGAAGTAGATAGTGGTTAAGTATTTATGAATGTTAACTTCTAAGTGCTCTAATAGATACTAGAATCATAGATCTATTTCCCATCTAAGGTTGCAGACATCTAAGTCCTGCAACCACCCCAGCCTCTACCTCGGGTGAGACTTCATTTTCTCCACAGGTGTTTCCTAAAGGGTCGATAGTTAGGGTTTTTTTGGTGCGTTGTTGTAGCGTTGAACCCTGGGTCTTCCCCTGTGCCAACAAACGGTTCTGTTGCCGGGACCTGAAACTGTGGTTGCTCGGAACTGAGAAAGAAGAAGCCTGGTGCAAAGATTCTTCCTGAAATTGTGAAATCTTTGTGCGTAGACCCGTCGCTCTAGTGTGCAGTACTCTACTTAGTTGATAAGATCTGTGCTAAAGAAAAGAAGTCCAATTTGAAGAAAAGAGGTAAGATATGAAAGATTTGTGCTTTGAGAAAGGTAAAAGTGAGAATTTTTTAAAAAGAGGTAAGATCTGAAAGATTTGTGCTCTGATAAAGGTAAGAATAGTGAAAAGTTATAGATATGAAAAGATTTGTGCTCTATAGAAGTAAGATACGTGAAATTTTTTGATAGATTCTATCCTAGCTTGAAAACTAGGGCATTAGTAGATATGAGTAGATTTGATAAGAATAATGAAAGATATGTTATACCTATGCATAGAAAGAATGTTTGGACTAACAAATGGATGTAATATCCTAGAAAGAATTTGTTGCAGGTCAACCCCTATGATCCTAGCACATAGTACATGAAAGGCCGGGGATCATTTAAAAGAAAGAGAGGATTAGCCCTCTGTTACAGTTGCAGAAAACCAGGACATATTGCTAAGGAATGCCCTTTGAGAAGACCTAGTTGTCTTTGTTGTAAATCTATGGACCATGAAGTATTGGATTGCCCTAGAATGATTGCTAAGGTGAAAGAATGAATATGAACCAAGAGAACCCTAAGGCAGATCCAGAAACTAAGATTATGGTAGAACCCCAGAAAAAATCAGAAAAAATATTGCTACATATGAAAGAAACCCTGAATGATCACCGACACATCAGTTTATCAGAGATATTCAAAGAAAAAGAATGCCTTGAAGAAAGAATAGGAGACTTCGACGTTGAATGTGTTCTGGATGAGGAAACATAGGTGAGTATTATGACAAAAAGAACTTGGGAACTTTTGGGAAAGCTTGATGTGATCCCTTCATTGGGGGGAATAAGACTATTCAAAGGAAAATTGATAACCCTATGTGGAAGACTTACCAAGCTACCTATGGCTATCAATGGAACTTCGAAAATGGAAGATTTTGAGATTATTAAATTTATCGAGAACAACGCCCCATTTACTATGTTTCTCGGAAAACTATGGATTGAAAGAGATTAGGCCAAAAGGAAAGAAGAAGAAGAAGTTTTAGAATATAAGAAGCAAGAGTTAAAAGAATTCATGACTAGAAGGATCACTCACTTGATTGAAGAACAAAAGAGTAGATCGAAGCTATTTAACACTAGAGACCCGAACATTGAAGTTGCAAGAACACTAGAAGACCTACAGAAGATTAACGTACCTATTCTAGATAAAGACGAAGGATCACCCTAGAATATTAGGAAAGAATCTCAACAACGTGAAGTAACTATGCCAAAATAATCTAAGAATTAGAATGGAAAAAGGCATACCGAGACGAAGCTCACTGGAAAAAAGGCTAGAAAACTAAGTAAGAAGAGGGCTAAGATCGAAAAGTTGCAAAAATATCCAGAAGGAACCTCGTAGAAGGAAATTTTACAAAATTGGAGCTTCGTCGGGATATCAGAACAATGTCGCATGGCTCTTCGTCATGGTGAAGCAATATATCCATTGGGGACATTATAATCGTTAGACCGACACTCTGAACGGATAGAAAGACATTTATGGACAGACAACTCAACATCTGACCGTTGGGACCACACCATAATGGACAGAATAGAGTTAACGAAGGCTTCATACCCGTTGCAAGTGACCCATTGCCGAGTTACCTATTTATCTTGTCGGGCCATGCACCAAGAACACTTTTGATAAATGTGGATTTGAGCTCGTAGACTTGTTGATTTTATACAGTGACTATTCAACTATTGCCTTCTATCTCATTACAGTGTCTAAGTTACCCTTGAACCCGAGATTTCCAACCCCAAGTGTGTATGTCAGACGAGTTGAGCACTACAGAGAGTTTTTGAAGAAGTTTTGATTGACCTGATGATTGAAAGAGTCATGTTGATGTCTACAGGCATACAAGCATCATCGACGAGAGGATTGCAAGCTTCTCTGTCGACTACTCGCAGGTCCAAACCATCCCAACCATTCGATGAAAAGTGAACTAAGCACAAAGATGACTTAGAAAATGCCAAATTGTTCCTGACTATATTACCCAACTACATACCACCTCTGAGTGACGCAGTAAATTGAGACAATGTACCTAGAGATTTTGAGTACTCCTTGGTCACTGTGTACCTTCCGAAAGGGATCTGTGCAATTCGAGCAGACCAAGTTAAGATTGCAGCATTGAATTTCAACGACTTCAACCTTGGAGATCACAAGGTTTATGGTATGCTCACCCCACATAAGTACCTGACTAGGAATAAAGGGAAAAACTTGAAGATCGTCCCTCAACAGTGGACTATGGACCTCGTGCAGTCCACCCTGCTGAACGTCATGAAGATTCCCCACTTCAGAACACACCAAGAAGTGAATGCATGTGTCAAGTTGTTGCTGTCTTGTTACCATGGTGGTTAATTATGGCTAAGCTGCTGTATAATAGTTGATCCGACACTGATCCATAGGATCATAGGCCTGAGTATGCAGGGACCTAACCTGGAGGAATTTTATCCAGGAAAAGCCATCGATCACACTCTAGCTTAGAATATCAAGGACACTTACGACGATGTCGAGAAAAGAACACGAGGCTATAAAGTAAATTCTATCTAGAGTGGTGCAGTGCACCTCGCCTGTCAGATGATTGTAGGGAAGTTAGTAAGAAAGAATCAACCTACCCAAGCCACCAAATTTGTATTCCACCTTGCGGGGAAGTGAGAAAGGTCTCCAGATGAATTGGGAGAAGTACCTGGTGAACCAGTTGGAACTCAACTATAGAGAAGCACATGATCAAGGATATGAATTTAATTTTAGATGGCTGATGATCCTGATAGCTTTTATTTCCTAGGAGATGTTGGAAGGTATGACCTTCCCGAACATCTAGCCTTTTGAACCGTTGGCCGCGAAGTTCAACAGACTGTGGTACTCAAACGATATGAATAAACAGTGGCAGTCAAATTCTATTTTTCATACCTATTATAACTAGCTGAAGACAACCATATAGTCCAAGCCTCACATGAATCCAAACTCTCTACACAAGTTTCGACCTTTGATGAAGTTCAACCTAGATTGACATTTCATTTATATTACAGCGTGTGCTGATGAACACAAGCAAAAAATTTAGTTCTACTACAAGCCAACGGAGGAGGACTTGGAGGAGATCACTAAGGATTGGTCAGCAGACCTCCTTATTCTAGCAGACATCGTGGAGATATCCGACATAGACAGCCCAGAGACAACACATGATACACCCAGACCTAGCAAGACAAAGAAGACCGGAGAAGTCCAAGAGATAGATAGCACATCCATGAAGACTTCTTCCATATCACCAGAGCAAGGAGGTGATGGTGAAGAGTTAGATGAAAAATAAGTTGAACAAAAGAAAGGCAAATAGGTTGATCCATTAAAGAAGAGGAAGGGTTCTCCTTTGAAACCTTCTTCTTAGAAGAGATCAAAATCCTCCATGACCAAGATGCAGACTGTCCTCACCTCCAATGACTTTGACTTCCCCATAGCAGCCCTGCAAGATGCTTCACTGGAAATAACAGAGAAGCAAGAAGTAAAGCAAGAGGAGATATATGATCAAATTGAGACTAAACTTTGAGGGGTACAACAGGCCCTACAGATCAACCGCACAGTCTCTACTATGCCAGGAGAACCAGAATTGGGAGATGAACTAGCTCAACTCCACCACCTAGACGATACAGTCGAATCTCTCCTTCGACGAGCATAGGAATAAACTGAGCAAGCCACCCAGGCTTTGACACAAGTCGAAGGAGTAATCGTAGAGCAACACAGTGCTGCAAAACAAGAAAAAATTGCTCTCCAAGCGAAGTTTGATGCAGAAAAATCTCAACTACAGGAAGAAAAGGAACAATTTCTCGCAGAGAAACTCGAAGTAAAAGAAGAGGTCAACAGAGCACTTCACTCTGTGACAGTCATAGAAATCAAGGAAAAATACCAATTTACACAGCAGGTGAACCAGCTCACAGAAGCCATCCAACAACTACAACAAAACATAGCAGATTTATAGCTACGCACTGTACCTGAGACCCCACAAGATGTAAGAGACCAAAGAGAAGAAACCACTCAGAGAGCAGTTGAAAGGATAAAGGCTCTTACCCTGGAATGTAAGAAATTCACTGATCACAGTGCCCAGACCTATGAACAACTCATGAAGAACCCAAAATTGAAGGCACTGGAGTCATAGCTCCAAGAGGTGAAGTATCAAGCCAAAAAGATACAGGCGCAACTGAAGTACCTGTTAGCTATGGAAAGAATGAAGCAATCCCAAGAGAAATGCATTGCACAAAAAAAAATCCATAGTATCCAGAGTAGAGTTATGGAAGTTAAGTAGAGGCTCCAACCCGTACAAGATAAGGCCTATCAAGTTTTTACAGAGGTAGAAGGCCAAGGAGCAGAGCTAGAGCAGGTTGCCACTATAGCTGAACAATGTCTAGAGGGACCTATCAACAATGAAATCATCCAAGAGTTTGCAGAACAGGAGGTTGTAGCACATCATCAAGTCAAAGTAGCTTGAGATAAGCTGGAGGCTTTCAAAGCAGAACTAGTCAGAACAGAGTGACTCAGGATGAGTCACAGGTGAGTGTTGGGGGCCTGTTGGCCCTTGATCAAGTTTTGGGAGATTCTTGGTCATGTTGACCTATTTTGGGACTTTGACATCCTGTTGAAGGTGGAGTGCAAGACACAGTAGATATTGCAGGATCTCAGCCCCTTTTGGGGTCCTTCTTGGGATTTAGGAATATATAATGGGTATGGGATATCGGCCCATGGGTTTACCCATGTTTACGCATATTTTGTAAACTATAAATAGATGTGTAGGCAATTTAAGAAGGGGATCTATGTGATGAGGCTGATAAGCTAAGTGCTAAGGGAAAGAGTGGCTTGTAAGATCTTCGTACATACTGTGAGAGACTTGCATAAATAAGTGCCAGTGGTTGTAACAGACTGTGAAGGGATTTGTGTTGTAATGCAAGGAAGAAGGATCTAGTGAACTGCGTAGATTTTCTGTCCTATGCAGAGTAGGGTTTTTGTGGCTCTGTGCATGTAGATGACTGATTGAAGCTAATAAAGAAGAATATTTTGTGGATGTATCCCCAGGGTGGGGGTGAACCACATAAATACTATGTTATTCTTCTCTATGCGATTCTATGATGTGTTTATGTCTTTCTTTATCTGCTAAGTGCTTGATATAGATATATAGATAGACCGGTTTATGCTTTGTGCTTACAATGAATCTGGATTTTAGATCTGATATAAGTGAATGTGCTTAGTTCCTAAATCTACTAGAGATGATCCATTTATATATGCTAAGTGCTTAGATACTGTAGATATGGGTGAATGTTGTGATGCTCTATTTTATATGTGAAGTAGATAGTGGTTAAGTATTGATGAATGTTAACTGCTAAGTGCTCTAATAGATACTAGAATCACAGATCTGTGTCCTAGCTAAGGTTGTATACATATGAGTCCTGCAACCACCCCTGCCTCTACCTCTGGTGAGACTTCATCTGCTCCATAGGTGTTGTCAAAAGGGCCAGTAGTTAGGGTTTTTTTGGTGCGTTGTTGTAGCCTTGAACCCTGGGTCTGACCCTGTGCCAACATCTACTCTCCCAAAGTATGTTGAAATATGCATGGACTGGAAACTCAAAAAACTTTCTAGCTAAGTGATAGACCAAGGATGATATACCATGTGAAAATTAGGAGGATCACTAGACTTTGGTGACCCTCAAGCTAAGTTGTTCGGAAATAATACCTCCCCAATTGAATTTCCTGCCCCACATCACTTCATGGTAGGAAAATGGTATCCATGCTTGAAAGAACTGAGAACACTCCCTTTCCCCATACAATCTACACAACATGATCATGGAACACATATATGGTTCTCTTAAACTAGTGATGGAATACCTTCTGGTGGAATGATTAATGAATTTATTGTCTTGTTTCCACCAACTACTTAGTATCCTGCTGGTGTCATACCATTCATAAAATGCAATAATGAATTCTTTGGTGAGAGATTCAATGGGTTTCGAGAATTTGTAATATTTGTTGATATCCTGGGGAAGAAAAAATCCTATACATTCCCCTTTATTGTTTAAAATTCTACATTTTTGGTCTTTGGTATGGCTAAAAACCTAGTCCATCAATTATACACAAGGCATGATAGGTGTTCTATTAGCTACAAAGTGTAATAGAGACTTTTTAATTGTAGGGAACACTACATCATCTACTTCCCTAATATCTAGGTTGTTATGCGGGGTTTATTTAGGGAAATATTAATTAATAAACTTTGTAAATAGATTGATCCAAGATGGAATTGACACTTGTGTAGAAACCATGACTCCCATGCATGGATTTGTGTCCCAAAATAGTGGTATGAGCATTGAAATATTCTTTTGGGGTAGCTTGATGAGGTGTTCTATGCTCTTAGATGCTGAGGTTTCCTCCACTCGCGGAGGAGAAAGACTAGATCCAACTTCACCATCCCTAGACCATGTCCTTGGATTCTTGGGTGTCATTTTATAACCCTAAATTTCTCTACACATGCATACCTGGCATCAGGTCCTCTTCCTATTTTTTCCAAGCCATGACTGGGTTTCTCTTCTTAAAAACACTATTTTTGAAGATTTACGCGCCCTGCACCATTACTTCCCATGTATGTACGCTTGTTACACCACTACAGTCCATGCACATATGCTAGTTGCACCACTACAACCCACATACATACGCTAGTTGCACCACTACAACCCGCGTATACTTGTAAAAGTTGCAAAAATTAAAAAGTTTCAAGGAATTCGTTGAGATTACGAGCTATTGGGTAGTTTACCAATTGATCCACCGCCTATAGCCCGTCACCCAATCGAATAACCATCCTTTTGTTGTTAGAAAAACAGGACCATGGAGCAATGAAATAAAAAAAATGCCGAAACAACACACAAAATATACACAATACAATAGAGACATAGATTTAAGTGGTTCACCCAGTGTGGGCTACATCCACCAGAGAAATTGCTAGGTCCTTCCTTTATTATTATCCAACAAATGAAGGGATACAACCTATAGCAAAACCCAATGCAACTTCCTCTTCTTTCTCTCACATTCTCCTCTCTTAGAATACAATACTCACCATAATGCATAGCCGCAATACATTTCCCTCATAACATAGGGTTGCCTTCTAGGGAAAAAAACCCTAACATAATCTGCGACCTTATAATGAATGGTCCAGATTTACAATGAAATTACAATATACATTTACAAGGAAATTTTTCCTTCGGGGGCTTCACCCCCAAACCCCCATTGAGGGACGCTGCCCCCAAACCCCCCATCCAGGGGGATATTCCCCACAGACCCCACAGAGGGGGTACCCCCCCCTCTACACTCCCCCACATGGAAGATTGTACATACTTCTGGGGTGTAAAGTCTTCATGGGGTATAAACACGACTGAAAAACACAAGACCCCTGAATCAGGAAGATAATTAGGATCCACAACCAACATTTGTCATATAAAAGGAGGTGTTCGGGTCTCATTCCTAACCTAAGAATAAGAATAGTGAAACTCTGCCCATTTCACATCCCCTCCTTGCCCCAAGAATTTGCAACCACCTTGTGAGATTTGCCTCAAAATTTCCCATTTTCCTCTTTTTCCTCCATCATAAGCCTATTCCATTTCCCTAGAAGAAGTTTGAGAGGAGAAAGATACACGAAGGCGCAGTTGGAGCTTGGTGAAGAGGATCCCAAACTGGGTTCGTGGAGTAGTCACCGACC
>WSFP011312432.1:0-42797 GCA_009831015.1 Picea engelmannii | reverse complement strand
CGGTTCCTAAGCTGTTTACCATAGTCCTAGTAGGACATAATCGAATTTGATAATCCCAAGTCCCTGAGTGAAGTATTCAAAAAATCCTGAATGTGTTATGACCAATACAAATAGCGAGCGTAATTTCCCAAAGCTTGGAAGGATAAGAAACAAGACCAAATGAACGAGTGGAAGAAGGGATACCAACTAGCCCCTTATCGGAATGCAACAAAAGTATTTCCAAGGAAATATTTTCACTCCAACCATCCAAGAACACAAGGAGGCGGTAAACCGGTAAATCTGGGAACAAAGAAGTTTGGGGATAGCCCCCGGGAACCATTAAAATGCTTGGAATATGGAGAACCTCATCTGAGGAGGAACTGTCCACGTTTTAATTCAGCAAACATAATTGCTTTTCATAATTTGCAAGAAGCCTTGACGGTGGGTGACGTGGGCCTAATCTTACATCAAATCAATGCAGGCGTAGATGATCGACAAGTTGACCACCAGTCCTCTATGGTGGAAATTGAAGGTAAAATCAGTAACACTCGAATTTTTGTTTTAATTGATCCTGGAACTACGCTAAGTTATATCACTCCTGGTGTAGTAGAGTCAAATAAACTTAAGAAAATGAGACATGCAAAATCATGGCTGGTACAACTAGCAACAGGAACTAAAAGGAAAGTGTTTGACTTTATTTTTGATTATGAGTTCAATTTAGATGGTCAAAACATAAGAACAAATCTGAACATTCTACCATTAGGATCTTATGATGTGATTATCAGAATGGATTGGTTAGAAAGGCACAAAGAAGTGCTAGATTGTTATGAAAAGACAATTAAATATAAGGACGAAAATGACACTACTAGGACAATCCAAGGTATATAAAAACCAGTATCAGTTAGACAAGTCACAACAATGCAATTCAAGAAATGCATGAGAAAGGGTTGTCAAGTTTACACCATCCAAGTAACAAACCTATTAGAAAAAGAAAATAAACCCAACTTGGAAGACTTTGTTGTTCTACGTGATTTCAAAGACGTCTTTGTTGATGAAATACCAGAATCACCCCCTAGGAGGGAAATATACTTTTCTATAGACCTGCTACCTGGTTCAACCCCTATCTCTAAATCACCTTACCGAATGAGTTTACCAGAATTGACATAATTAAAAATTCAACTACAAGAATTATTGGACAAAGAATATATCAGACTGAGTGTTTCACCATGGGGTGCACCAATCCTCTTTGTGAAAAAGAAAGACGGTACTCTAAGACTATGTATTGATTGTAGACAATTGAACAAAATGATTATTAAGAACAAGTACCCCTTACCTAGGATAAATGATCTGTTCGATCAAGTAGGTGGGGAAAAGATCTTTTTGAAGTTGTATTTATGATACAGATATCATCAAGTTAGGATAAAAGATGAGGACATAAGCAAAACAGCTTTTCGAACAAGATATGGACATTACAAATTTGTAGCCATACATTTTGGACTCACTAATGCGCCAACCACATTTATGTGTTTAATGAGCAATATTTTCAGTCAGTATTTGGACAAATTCATATTGGTATTCATTGACGAAATTCTGGTATATTCTAAAATAGAGGAAGAACATAAAGAACACTTAAGAATAGTTCTGCAAACTTTAAGGAAGCACAAACTGTATGCTAAATTCGATAAGTGTAATTTTTATCAAAATAAAATATAGTACCGAGGACATGTAATTTCTACAGAAGGCATTGCAGTTGACCCTGAGAAAATAAGAACCATCATGGAATGGCTGGTACCTAAGGATGTAGCGGATATCCAGTCATTCATGGGAATCACCGGATATTACCGCAGATTTATATAGGGATTTTCCAAAATTGCTTACCCTATCACATCATTACAAAAGAAAGGGACCAAGTTTAACTAGTCACAGAAGTGTCAAGACATTTTTAATAAGTTAAAAGAATTGTTAACAATCGCACCAATCTTAAAGGTAGCAGACCCAGATAAAGAATTTACCGTTTGTGTTGATACAAGTAAAGAAGGACTAGGTGGCGTCCTAAGTCAAGAAGGACATGTTATTTGTTATGAGTCCCGAAAATTAAAGGAACATGAGTGAAACTACGTCACTCACAATTTAGAATTGACAGCAGTAATACACGCCTTAAAAATGTGGTGACACTACATAATGGGAAGAAAGTTTCTATTGTTGACAGATAATAGCGGTGTGAAATATTTGTTTAGTCAACCGGACCTTAATGCAAGGCAAGAAAGGTGGCTCGCCTTCTTGAGCGAATTCGACTTTGAGGTAAGACATATCAAGGGTAATGAAAATAAAGTAGCGGATGCTTTAAGTAAAAGCGTTCATGGGTTATTTGAAATAAATGTCAGCAGGGCAGAAAGTGATCTTGAACAGAGGGTAAAGACTGCAGGTAGCAACGGTGAAAATTACACTAAGACAATGGCAAAATTACAAAATACTACAAAGGATTAAGGAAAAATAGCGCTGAGTATTGATAAAAACGACCTACTACGCTTTAAAAAAAGAATATACATACTAGATTCAACAGAGTTAAAATTAATAATTTTGGATGAAGTGCATAAGAAACCATATTCTGGTCATTCGAGATACCAAAAAACGATAACAACACTTAGAAAATTATTTTATTGGCCTAATATGAAGGGTGAGACAACATAATACTTAGCTAAGTGTCAAGATTGTCAGTAGGTAAAATCCGAACACCAACATCCTGCCGGCTTATTACAACCCTTACCAGTACCAGAATGGAAATGGGAGACCATATCACTAGACTTTATTACAGGTTTGCCTAAAAATCAGAAACATAACGATTCTATTATGTTTGTAATCGATAAAATCAGTAAGTTTGCACACTTTATTCCTATAAAGTCTACTTTTAAATCTATAAACATCGCTGAAATATTAATGAAATAAATTTTTAGAGTGCATGGCATTCCTAAAATGGTGATTTCGGATAGAGATGCAAAATTCACATCTACTTTTTGGAAATAATTGTTTGCAGGGATAAATACTAATTTGAATTTCAGTACGAGTTATCATCCACAAATGGGTGGACATATTGAAAGAAAGAACCAAATCATAGAGGATATGCTTCGCATGTATGTAAGAACAAAACCAAGCAAGTGGGAAGACTACCTACACTTGGTAGAATTTTCATATAACAATGGGTACCAAATTTCGGCTAAATTGAGCCCCTTCGAGGTACTGTACGACAAAAAGTGTACGACTCCAATTAGTTGGGACAACTCGGTTGATAGACTTATGGTTGGACCATATATTCTCCAAGAAATGGAAAGTATGGTAAGAAAGGTACAATAGAACTTAAAGGAGGCATAGGATAGACAAAAAAGTTATGTAGACCAGAAAAGAAGAAACTCGGAGTTTCAAGTGGGAGATCATGTTTACTTAAAAGTCAAAGCCTAGAAGAGTTCACTAAAGCTAGGGAACTATGCCAAGTTGGCACCCAGGTTTTGTGGGCCCTTCTATATACTAGCTCGAATTGGACCCGTAGCATACCAACTTGCACTTCCAGCCAATCTAAAAATTCATAATGTATTTCATGTTTCTTTGTTAAAAAATTATGTTCATGACCCTACTCATATGATCGATTGGAACTTGGTGCAGGTGGAACTATAAGGAGAGTTTTAGGTGGAACCCCTGCGCATTTTGGACCGGAGAGAAATAACGCTTCGGAACATAGTCGTCGCTTAGGTAAAGGTGCAATGGAAGCACTTTAGTCCTGAGGAGGCCACTTGGGAGTTGGAGGGAGATTTGCGAAAATATCATCCAATCCTATTCCAAGAAAGGAACGAACACTGAGGACAATGTTTTATTGAAGGGGGAAAGGATGTGACATCCCCAAAAATAAATTATTTTTGAATTTGAAATTTGTTAGGAAAATTATTCCGTTTTTGGTAAATTCGAAATTGGAAAATTTTTGCCATTTATGGCAATTCCGAATTTTGAATTTGGTAAATTGTAATTAATGATTATGACTATTGGACAGAGATCTGATTTGACCCAACTAACTATTTAACTATGACACTTGTATGAAAACAAAATATTTTATAATTATTCCTGGAGGAAAAATGGAACAACCATGTTAAAATCAGCTAACCATGAATCCATGAGTGGGGAACATGTTGGAACTACCTCAGGGATGCTTGTTACAAGTGGAAAATCAGGAATTTGGCCATTGGTAGCCCCTGAAAATCATGGATTTGGAAAGATGTGAAAACTCCCAAGGGAGGGAAAAGACCTAGGCAAAAATATTTTTTTGGATATATAGCATATGTGAGGAGGAAGGATGTTGCCTAGTATGCTAGGGAAATATTACCGATTTATTGCTATTATGAACACTACTTTCTGAGTGTGAGGAAAGGAGAATATTGATGAAGTTGAAAGGCATTTGGTGAGGAGGAATTTCAAGTTATCCCTCATGGACTCATGGTCAGGCTAGGGGGTGAACATGACAAGTGAATTGGCTGTCCTGCTCTAAGGTTGGGAGGAACGTGGCCGTTCCATTTGTTATTTGGAAACTTTGCTCAGACATGTCTACTTTCTCCTTATCTGCCTACATATCATGATGAATTATTTTTTGATGGGAATTTTATCTGATTTAGATATATATACGAGATGTTCTGTTATTTAATTTTGGAGAAAACTATAACTATAATTTTGTGGATCCTACTCCATTAATTATGTTAGGAATATTGCTGCAAGTTCAATGTATGTGGTATATTTGATTTTTCTGTCAGTAATCATCATTAGAGATAAAACTGATATCTCAAATATAATACACATGCATATATCTCCCTATGAGTTATCTTTGTTTTGTGGGAAGTATATATATATATATATATATATATATTAATGATAAACCAGAAGGCGATTAGGTCTAGTTGACCATACATGAAGTTCTGGAATTAAAATTCGAACAAGTCTAAAAATTATTAACAACTACAGAGATCTGTGACTAAATGCTAGAGGCGCAAGGGTCGACGAACTCAAAGGCTATTCTGGAACCTCGTAAATAGATTTACATATATCTGGGAATTTCGGAAGCTCTGTTAACAAATAATGATAATAGCCTGACAACATTGAAATGAAATAACTAAATAACATTGTTGATTCCGATGACAAGTTCTGGAAAATTAAAACAATATGCACATTTTTTTGAATTTATCATAGACTCACAGTCTGGAAATTAATTGTAATAATCATTCGCGTATTCGACAATAACCGAGAACATTTATCCAGCCTAAAACCCTAAATATCTCTTAATCAATGTGCCAACAAGAAATGGACTGATTGACCTCATTTACTAAATCGAACTTAATTTTTCGTTACAGAGTTAAGGGTTCAGCCCCTAGGGCCTTCTCGTTAAGAAGCCCAAGTATATAATTAAATCATGCGCCGTATAAATCTAGCACCTCTACTCATGATAACTTTATACAAATCTAATCACTCAGTAGAAGTTGTAAGAAGTTGAAGGGCTACTATAGAACCCGAATACCTTTTGTTACATGGCATGACTCTGAGTCTAAAGACTTGTGAGCAAGAAACCCCTGCGAGGAAGTACAAACAGTAATAAGAATGAGAAACCATTGGAACTCTGAAACATATTAGATTAAAGAAAATCTAAGACAACCATTATGCTACAGAAAACTTGATATCCATGAATATGCATCATCACTTAACTTACTGTCTGAATCGGACGTATCACTGCGCGGTTGAGGAGGACACCCACATAAGGGAAGGGAAAGTGGTTCAAGGTTGAACTGATGGGTACCTTCCAAAACATCAGGAGGTCCCATCATTAGATTGATGCAAGCAATTAGTTAAAAATCGAAAGAAAACTTATAAGGAACTGTAAATTTTAAATGATTTAAAATCATACAAAGATCCTACACTACCAAAGTAGTATAAAATTACTGAACTGTTCCAAGCATGAGACTTCACCCTTTCCCCTGTAATAACTACTATGTTGGACGATCGAAAATATTAAACAAATGAGAATTGACAGGGTTCGAGATGCTTAGAAAACCCTATCGACAAAGACAAGACGAAAAACCTCTATTTCCTGGAAAGCCAAGTATCGTGGAATGCTTATGGAATAACCCTGCCAGGAAAATTTGTTGAAGACTTTGTGAGGTAATGTCGCGTAGTGAAACCATCACCTCTCTTGAACGCTTGAGACACAGTTTAGAACTCTTGTGGATATCCCTAATCTTTGAATATTAAAGAACAACTATTTTATCTTACAGTAAAGATTTCAGGGGAGAACCCAATATTCCATGACTCCTTACGGGAAGGTCAGGGAACTATAAAGATTCAATACTTTGAAAATGAGACTTAATCATACTGAAAATTCAATAACGACTGGTAGAAAATGACTGGTTATACAGGGGAGATTCGAACCCCAAGCTCGGCAAAGAACCCTCGTATGAGTTTATTTTGTCTAAACACAAAGTTACAGCTTTGGCCATGGTGCTAGTACACAGAGAGCCTTCTAATATTAAAGCACTCAGGGTTCGGAAAGGAAAAATCTTCATTGCTTTCCACATGGAGGATGAAAGAAAAAGAAATTATGAAATGATAGAGTCGACCTCAATCGAATCCTAACTTCAAGGACCTTACAAACAAGTTTTGAGCAATTAACAAAGTTTCAAACATTCGAGAAGATACATGTAAAATCTATGTATACTTCTAGAATAGGTAACTTTGGAGGTTAATGAAAATAACAAGCATAGAATATGCTTACCTTTCAAAGTCTCCAACCAGGGTCTCTGAAGGCACTATGACATCGACGAGAGTCCAATATCCCATGGCTGACTATTCGTTTGGGCCGAGAGTAACATAGGTCATCTGGCCAAACCCTGTGTTTACACAATATTTGGGTGCGACAAAGAAACAATACCGGAAAAATTTCCTGATGGTTCGAGTAATGGGTGAGTAAGGGATACAGGTCGAGGCTATGTGATTGGTTTGAGGTGGCGAAAGCACAGTGGGAACGAAGGTCAAACATTAACCCTGGGCATATGCCACCAGACCTCTATTTAATATCTCAGGAACGGTCTTTAAGTCTTGCTAGCTTGCTCCTACCACCTTACTTAATTCTTAGTCATGGAGGAGGATTAAGTGCAGATGAGTTAGGTTTAGAACATGCTCTTTTGGTCATTATGATTATGGTTTGACACTTAACCATAGCCCAGTAACTACCTGAATACTGTTAGTTAGCTTGTAGTCCATCGAATCATAACCATGTCCCTTGAGCTAATCGTTTAACCTATAGTGTTAATTATATCTTAAACAAGTACCACGATATTAACGTGTGGATAGATTATTATGAGTTATGTGTTATATGGTGGAATTCACACAATTGGGAAAGGATTTCTATAGTTTGGAAAGTCAATGTTATAGACTCACGTGCAAGCATGAAGAATGTTTTATTAAAAGGGACAGTTAGGACTCAAATCCTAATTGTACATTTCTATATAGGTGGATATATGTATATGTATTTAATACCTATGTGTAAACATATATGTGCTGAAGAAAGGTGATATAAATTTTGGAGAGCCTCTTATATAAAGTTTTAATTTAGTCTGGTGTAGGATTGTCCTCATGTGATAGGCAGAATATAAACCTATAATCATAATGAGCATTACCACCCCTTTGTTATGAAGCTTCTAAGCTAAAATGGAGATTAGTGCCCCTTACAATTTTTTTTTTATGTCAAATTTGAGGTACATTACATTGTCCTACCCAACGTAAGGCACTGTTAAAGAATATTTGCGGAATTGATCCTACCAATATGAACTTGATAATATTTGACTTGGAAGATCATATTCCAAGGCTTCCTCCTCAATTAGTGTTTCAAATACAAGTTGTTGTTGAAAATAAGAATATTTTTCGAACCATTATTGATGAAGGAGCCTCGATGTGTGTCATGTCTATCACTTGTTGGAAATCCATTGGCTCTCCTGCCCTTACCGAGTTACACAACACTCTAAAATATTTTAATGGTACATGGTTTAAACCTTATGGTGTTCTTCCTTTGTTGAATATTATGTTAGAAGGAAAAGTGGTTACTATTGAGGATGAGGTCTTTGATGCACGTCTCGATTATAACCTTCTACTTGGTCGTAGTTGGATTGATTCCATGTATGCAACTGTTTCTACTCTTTTCTGTGTACTATGTTTCCCACACCAAGGAAAAGTTGTTACTGTTGATCAACTTGCCTTCTTTAATTCTGATTCACGTACTAGTAATGTACCTCTCATTGTGAAAACACGTCTCAGTTATGAGAATGTCAGTGTGGGTCTTCTAAAGGATTCATCGTTAATGGGTACATTTCCCATTCTACCACCTGATATTCCTCCTCCTTTTATCGCTTCTATTAACATGATATCAACCATTGTTGGTGAAACCCCTGAGTCTTATGACCCTTGGATAGTACCTAACTCTGATGACTGTCTTCGTTACAACAACCGAATGCCTTTGATTCAGGTAGAATTGGCTTATCAAACTATTCAATCGACAACTCCTTCTCCTCATTCTCTCTTAGACACTTCATCAGATCCATTTCACATGGTTTTTCACACCAATGAGATGATAATTACAATCATTTCTATGGAAGATACTCCATGGGATGATCGACACCATCGTTCTATTCTCTTCCTAGAACCCGAGACCATAGAGAGTTATCAATGGATTTCGAATCTGTCTACTGTTGTTACTATTTCCTCTCTTCCTGAAGCAACACACGATGTTTTGTATGAAGGGAACTTGGGTAACATTTCACCCACCATCCCTCTTGATATTTCAATTAAACCTGGAGTTGTGGAAAATGTTCATATCGATGCCTCATGTTTTGTCGATGAGATCCGAATTTACAAAGTTCTTTTCCAAGAATTTCATGAAGTTTTTTCCTAGAGTTACGAAGATATGCCTAGAATTGACCCAGATATTTTTGTGAATGAGATTAAGAATTACCCGGACGCTAAACCCATTCGACAGAGACTTCATCCAATGCATCCATGCAAAGTCATTGTTATTAAACTTGAAGTTAAAAAACTTCTTAAAGCCGGTTTTGTCTATCCTGTGGATTTGACTGATTGGGTATCCAATGTTGTTCCAGTTACGAAGAAACAAGGCACGATCTGTGTTTGTGTATATTATAGGGATATCAACAAAGCTTTTCCCAAAGACAATTATCCAACCCCTTTTGTTGACTAGATCGTTGATGACTGTGTCGGGAGTGAAATCTTCTCCTTGATGGACAGTTTCTCCGGCTATAATCAGATCAATATTTTACCTACAGATCAACATAAGACTTCTTTTATTTTCCCTTACGGAACCTTCACATACCAGAAACTACCTTTTGGTCTCAAATATGTTGGTGCGACTTTTCAATGAGCTATATCTTACGCTTTTCATGACATTAAACACATTGTACAACCTTACCTAGATAATTTACTGCCACATTCTATGCGTTGTCAAGATCACCCGACACATTTACTGGCCATTTTCCTACACTGTCGTTATTATCGCATACGATTGAATCCACATAAATACGTTTTTTGTGTGGAGTCCATATGAATTCTTGGTTTTATCGTGTCTACACATGGGATTAGGGTGGACTCTTTGAAGGTTGAAGCTATTCTCAATTTGCCTCCTCCTTTAACACTACGCCAACTCCA
The DNA here is from genome assembly GCA_009831015.1 of Picea engelmannii. Classification (NCBI taxonomy): domain Eukaryota; kingdom Viridiplantae; phylum Streptophyta; class Pinopsida; order Pinales; family Pinaceae; genus Picea; species Picea engelmannii. The sequence continues at coordinate 33,083 of WSFP011312432.1, read as the reverse complement.
AAGTTTGCAAGGGAAGGATTTTTTTTTACGTTGATTCATCCCCAATTATGCTGAATTAATGAAATGTTTTACTTGACTTCTTAAAAAGGGTTACGATTTTGTATGGGACGACACTGCCAACAAAGCCTTTGAAGCTTTGAAACTCACCTTGACCCATTGGCATCCACCTGTGGGATTCAAGCCCCGTGGAAGCCCAAGCTAGGCTTTTTCTTTGAAAACTATCCACCAACTAGGTCCTGCAAAGACAAATAAACACACCCTCCAAGGATCTAAATTCATAACATCATGATAAGTGAATCCAATCAATAAATGATACACCTAAGCATGTGCATCAAAGATCACTATGCAAAACAATTAAGTGCTCAAAGACATTATGTGACTTGTCAAGCCTGAATATGGGAGGGTTGATGAGGTGTCCTATTGGGTAGATCTTTCCCTAGGTCAAGGAGAGCTTCCAATAGATCTCTCTCTAAGCCATGTAAAGTGGGTGAAGTGGTTAGGGTCAAGACTCAATGGGAATAGGGCTCATGACATATAAGATTTTGTAGTGTCTCATTCATGGGTGCCTTTATAGAGGGTGTGTGGTACCTTCATTCGCAATGCACTTTTTCCAAGCCCATTCTTTTTCCATTCTTTATTTATTTCATAAATTTAAAGAAATTTTGAAGGCCACTGCCCTTGCTTGGTGTCCAGATAATGGCAGTGTCACCCACAAATACTTAGTGGAAATGAGAAGGTTGGCTCATGATGAGACCCCCTTTTTATCAGCCATGCAACTAAGAGCCATTACCCTGGTTTGGTGACCAGATGATGGTAATGTCATACCACTAGATATTCATGGATATGATAGGTCATCTCGTGATGAGACATCCTATCCTCCAATTGACCTTTTAAGTATTCTTAATCATATTTTATTGTGGGTCCCCCTTTTCTCAAAGATAATCATTTCATTGCTTTCTTGGGTGATCCTTGGACGAAGCATCTAGAAGGTTCATACATAGGATTTTATCTTTTACCCAACAACAATCCCTCTGGGCCTTCAACCCCTTCTTCCCATAGAATGAGGGACAACCCCTTCTTGGTTCAATACACCCTAAAATCCCAAGAGATAAGGAAATGGGGGGAAATATTGATGGAAAGTGGTAAGTATGGTTGGGAATGGTACGGTGGTTCTTCAAGGGAGTTCCCAGTAGAAAACCCAGCCCCAAGGAAGACCACTTACTAGGGCACAATGTCAACCACCAAGGTGAAGCAAGGAAAAAGGAATAATGTCCAAGCATATATCATGAAATCTAGAGAAATATAAGATACAACATACTTAAATGCATTAAGTATTGAAATTATGCTCACCATAATATTGACTTATACCTCATGGAGCAAGTCCCACTACCTTCCGGAAGCCAGCTCATGTGGTGGATTACATCTAAAACTTTGTGACCTCTGTGGTGGTGAAAAGGGTCTCCAACTGTGAAAAATGGTATTTTTGTTCATGTAGTCTCTCGACACTCCATATCTACAACCTGAGGGCCTCGAGACATAATCTCCTTAGTTATCCACAAAATGAGGATAACATGCCCTAGTGGATAAACTTCCAACATATGGAAAGTAATTTTCAATCATTACATTGGTGTGCAAGTTTCCTCATTTTAATAAGAAAACAATGGGGACCATTACCAATTAAGGGGTAAGCTCTTATCCCAAGAATAAAATAGAAAAAAATTGACTTGTTAAACTGTGCAATCAACATCTTAGTCAAATATCGGTTGACTATTTCATCAGGTCCTCAATCGACTCGACTTAGTCGGCCTCCTTTATACCACTCAGTGTACCCTTGACTTTGTCAACTCACACATATGTTCGATATACTGGGATTGTTCACGATACATTATAGGAAACATTGATGATTCAAAATACATGTCAAATGACATCTTGAATAGTTAGAAAACACCAAACAAGCACCATCAATGTTGCAACATGTGTCCCTTCACTTTATTGTAACCAACAATTAGCAAGAAGTCATCATCTTTAGTTCCATAATTGATTTGTCACTGAAAGGCTATAGGTAAGGAATCCACGCATCCTTTAGAAAATTTATATTTGTGTTGATGCAAACTATGTGACCTATATCAATAGTAGGGGTTATCCCTAGTGAGAATTCCCAATTAGAGATCTCACCATTTGGAATATGGATTCCATCCAGATTCTAGCTTAGTAGTTGTTGTTGGTTTGGGGTTTACCGGTTGCGGCTTGGTCCATTGGTGACAATTTCTAATCTAAATAATGAATTGAAACTAATATAATATGAAAATATATGCATCCAGACAATACTAAAGTTAACAAGAGAGTAAAGACAGAACCACACATGTTCCTATCAATGGCCTGAGGAATAGTTCACACATTGCAAAGACAAGAACATGAGTAAACAACTTTAAACCTAGAATAGTCTAACATTGAAACTATAATTTACAATCTTATGTTCACAACTTCAAACAAATATTTCTTAAAGAATAGAAATAAGGATGCAATAGACACACATAAGAATAGTCTATAATGTGAGATACATTCTTACACAACCCCGGTGCTGAGCAAAAGGTAGCAAAAAAATCCACAACAAGTGTAACACAAGAATCAGAAATCTCCATAAAATAGCTTGGCCAAATAGGATTCTTCTCATTAAAGTTTTATAAATATTACATGAAATATCAAAGAGACAAAATCCATGAATTCGAGTACAATCCCCCTATTTATTGAAATTCTCACCGACTATTGGCCTTCCACCTCCCCGACTCTTGACCTTCCATTTGTAAAATAATTTTCCCTATCCTCCATGGAATGATCAGGGAATATTGACAACAGAAATGTTCGTAATTTAATATATCATACATCATGTACATTCTCATTTCGAATTTGTCTTTTAGTTCTCATGGGACATCATGGGTTTTGGTCCTAGTTTGCCTTATACAATGTGGTAAGTAGATTGTACACTATGGATCCCTTTTTCCTATTTGCTTGAGACTCATCTACCATGATATATGTACTCCATCTTCTTTCATTTGTGCTTGATTCTCTTTTTTTGATTGTTTCTCGTGTGTTGGTATGTCATCCTTTGTTGTAGATCACATTTGAAAAGACATTGTTGCATACTAGTGGATCCTCTTTGTCTTGATGTAGAGAATCTATATCTCTATAGTTCATCTCCTCAGACATTATTTATCTTGAATCTTGAGTATGATATTCTTCCAACACTGGTTCCTGGGCACCATTCATCACAAGATAGATGAGTTTCCAGTATAAAACCTCAAAAAAATGTGCATTTAAACATATAGAACTCAAATCAAAATAAAATGAATATTTCATATATACTTCCCTAAGTTCAATCTTTGGTCCCTTTGATGATGAGTGCATGGACATATTGATTTAAATATTGTGTTATCGATTTCATGGTTTGTTGATAGTACACCATTATTCAACATTGAAAATATGTGATGACTAATGAGGAATATCCTAAAACCTATATCTGGGAAGTTGTAGATCTCAACGAGATATTTCCAATATTATAAGGAGAATGTGAATCATAGTCAAAAGTTATGGAAAAAATAAAATTGGGATTTAGGTATTGTCACATACCCACTACGGAAATTAAAACTTTTCGCCCCTTTTCTTCTTTTCTCCGAAGAATAGAATTCCCCAAGTCCCTACGGGACCTAATACAGAACCTGCCATCCCTTAACTGTGCTCATCTGATCGGCGATTATGGCCACAGGCCTAACCAGTATGGCGTCCTTTCGCTCTTCGCGACACGGCACTACCCGAGCATCGAGTTTTTTGACTCTAATAAACCCCAAAAGTCAGCGATGGTTTGACTTCCCTTTTCACACTTCACGCATCTCGCCATCTCGTGAGTTGGGGCGTTGAGCCTTCATGCTCCTACCTCATGAACCTCCGAGACACAAAAGTCGGTGATGGTTTGACTTCCTTCTCGTACTTATCGCATCTAGCCATCTCACAAGTTGGGGCGTCGAGCCTTCATGCTCCTACCTCGCGAACCTCCGAGACATGAAAGTCAGTGATGGTTTGACTTCCTTTTCGCACTTCTCGCATCTCGCCATATCGCGAGTTGGGGCGTCGAGCCTTTGTGCTCCTAGCTCATGAACCTTCGAGACACGAGAAGTCAATAGAATGTTCACTCCTTCCTAGGCGATGCATGTTCACCCATCGGCCACACGGGCCCCACCTGATGGATGTACCATGTGTTCTCATGAACCTCGGCTCTTGGCACTTCGCAACTTCATGGGTTGAAGCACCCAACCCTAACCGCCTTGCAACTCTGTAAGATTCAATAGTTATTGGTTGTTCGCCACTTCTATCTCGAAGTGTCTTTGCCATCTGTTTCTTCTCTCTTCTGTGCGCATCTGGACGTACATTTTCGACAACCCAGATCTATTTTTCTCCAGCTAATCTAATGGTAGTTGTAGCTCTTCCTTGAGCATGCACTTCTCTTTCTTCTCCTTGGAAGATTTCTTAAGTATCAAAGCTTTCAACCTTTGCTTCTCCTCTGTGACCTTCGTAGCTATGGCTCCGTGCACAAAATGACACTATCCCTCCTGGGCTTCTCTACTCTGAAGTCGTGAAAGGTTTCCTCGACCTTTGTGAATTCCTACAGGTTCTATGCATCTGACCAGGTGCTATCTGTCCTGAGCTTCTTCAACTATGAGGGACTTGAAAGCTTTGCGCTCTTTCTCCTGGGTTTGACTCTTAAAAGAGTCTTCGGCACATCTATTTCTCTCCTTCATCAAGTCTAGGACTTGAGTGGGTCTCGGTCTCTACCTGTTTTATAGGGAGCCTGTGCATAACTGCACTACCTCTCCTGAGCTATGCCTTTAACGCTACTCGCGAAAACAAAGGGAAAGGGGTTGAGGCATTTAATGCCCCCTCTTCTTCTTCCAATATAATGGCTATGAATGACCAGAGATCTTTTGATAGGATCTTGCCCATCAAACGATACTTATCCCTACACAACCATCTCGGGATTTCAAGAGGATTGTTCCTCCTTGTGCAGGGTTACGAAGGCCTTGCGCCTTCACATCCTCTTTCTAGGTTCTATCTCTATGGGGAGATTTACCTAGGGTAATATCTGAGGTATATAAGGGTATCTCTCTCTCAAGAACCAAACATGAAGTCTTATTTAGATTTGTATGCATATAAATAGCGATTTATGAAAACATAAGCCATACGTAGTCCTTCCATTATAAACATGAAACTACCAGTACGGATCAAAACACCATATAGACATTCTTGCACCGAAATCATTCACAATTTCACAGCTTATGAGCATAAATGTCAGAATATATAGATATTTCAAGATGCCAGAGATAAAACACTTATCAGAAAAACACCAGAGGTGATGCAACTACTGAGAGGGGTGCTCGTTTCCACCTAACCGTAGGCTCAGCGACTCCCAATGGATTTACCACTAGCCACCCCTGAGCTGAGACCATGATGTTGTGAGACTGTGTCTCTATCTTCCAGTGGCCGAGAACAAAGGTTACTCTCCTTCTTCTCCGCTATCACTCACTCTGCATATTTTTCGAGAGTTCTTCCTCCCTCGCGTCTTCCCGTGATCGCACACTCCTCCTGCCTTTTTCCTTTCCGGTGAGGTTGCGTGTGGCATGATATCCCTCGTGGTGGTCAGGTGTCAGGACTCCATGGATGGGTGGTTTTACCCCCATCCCTCATTACGCATGAGGAGCCATCCACCTACCAACCTGCGAGCAATTAATTTTGGGCCAGCGAGCCGCTCTTAGTTCTTCGGGCCAGTGAAGACCAAATACGGTATTGATTTTCAGTGGAAGTTAACGCCACCATTCCAAGTGCCTTCCACCACCTTTATCCAGCCATCGTGGTCTCTTTTTTAGCATATTCCCCTCTCAGCAGTCCTACAATATATATTCATAGTATTATTCACATTCATCGACCTTTTTCACAACGTCTATTTACATTACACATTCACATTTTTTAGTTTGCCACAATACTTGGCCAGTATAGTTATTTTTACAAACTGGGGGAAACAAGGTGTTACAATTCCCTCCCCCTTAAAGGAACATCATCCTCGATGTTCTATCTATCAACATGACCTGCATGTACAGATGTAAACAAAATCGGATATGCCTGTTTCATGGCATCCTCCATTTTCCATGTAGCCTCATCTGGGCCAAAACTTTTCCACTGCACCTTGAACTGTGCAATGGTTCAGTTCTGGAGTGGGGTTTCCTTTCTGTCCAGTATTCATTGGGGTTCTGGTAGAAATTCTCCCTCCGGTTCCACCTGAATCACAGACTAATCAAGTATATGATTAGCATCATGTACATATTCCTTCAATAATGAAACATGGAAAACATTAGGTGTTTTGACTGTGGGAGAAAGTGCTAGTTGATAGGCTACAGGTCCCACTCTATCTAGAACCTCAAAGGGTCCAAAATACCATGGTTCCAACTTGGCACACGCTCCCATTTTCAGGGAACTCTTCCTGGAACTAACTCTGAGATATACATGGTCTCCCGTTTTGAACTCTCTTGGATTTCTCTTTTGGTCGACATAACTTTTCTGTCGGTTTTCAGTGACCTTCAGATTTTGTTTTATCTGAGTCACTTGTTGTTCCATTTCTTTTAACATGTCGGGTCCAAAATATATTTTGTTTATGGGATTACTCCAACTGATTGGAGTATTACACGGCCTACCATGGAGGACCTCGAAGGGACTCATGTTTAGGGATGCTTGGTAGCCGTTGTTGTAGGCGAATTCTACCAGCGGCAGGTAGTCTTCCCATTTCTTGGGTCGATGCATTACATGCATCCTTAACATGTCTTCTAATATTTGATTCACTCTTTCTGTCTATCCATCAGTTTGAGGGTGATAGGCAGTGCTAAACAACAACTTGGTCTCTAAACTAACCATCAGTGATTTCCAAAAGTTGGAAGTAAATTTCGTGTCTTTGTCAGACACGATCTCTTTCGACGTACCATGCAGTCTGAATATCTCTTTCATGAATACCTGGGAGATATTGATTGCCTTGTAGGTCGACTTGACAGGGATGAAGTGAGCAGACTTGCTCAATTTATCCACAACCACCATAATGACATCATTATGTTTGGTTGAGGTTGGTAATCCAGTGATGAAATCCATGGAGATGGTTTTCCATTTCCATTCTGGGATTGGTAAAGGTTGCAATAATCTTGTTGGGTGTCGATGTTCTGCTTTAACCTATTGGCACTCTATGCATTTGGCTAGGTAATCGGCTATGTATTTCTTCAATCCAGGCCAATAAAATTGTTTCCTGGTGGAAGTGACCATTTTCTGGTATCCTGGATGACCCGAGTAGGGTCTTTTATGTAGTTCATCCATAATGAACCTCTTCAAGTTGTCACACGCTGGAATATAAAATATGTTCCTGTAAGTGAGCAGACCTCCTTCAGTCATCTGATAGCCTTCATATTTTATTCCAGCGGGTTATTACTGTTGGTACATGGTCATGGTTTGAACGAAGGGATCTTTTGCTTGTGCATTTCAGATTCTTTCCTTGACATCTATCTTGCAGGTGCTCACTGCTGCTAGATGAATTGTTTTCATGCTTCTGCTAAGGGCATTGGCAACCCTATTTTCTTCTCCTTTAATGTGTTTGATTTCGAAATCAAATTCTCTAAGGAGGGCCATCCATCTAGCCTATCTGGCGTTGATCTTTGGTTGATCAAATAGGTATCGCAATCCACAGTGATCTGTCATAAGTACAAATTTTCTTCCCAGGAGGTAATGCCTCCACATTTTCAAGGCATGCACTATTGCAGCCAGTTATAGATCATGGGTCACATAGTTGACTTAATGCTCATTCAATTTTTGGGATTCATAGCAGATCACACTTCCTTTCTGCATAAGGACTCCTCCGAGCCCTTCCTTATAGGCATCTATGCACACGAGGAAGTCAGTTTTCGGGTCGGAAATTTTCAGCATGGGTGCATGGGTCAGTAGATGTTTCAAGGTTTGAAATCTTTCTTCACATTTCTGTGTCCACAGGAATTTTGTCCCCTTCTTCTGGAGGGCAGTGATTGGACAACCAATCTTGGAGAATCCTTCTATAAATCTCATGTAATATCCTGCTAATCCCATAAAGGATCTGATATCCAAAACATCCCTTGGGGTAGGCCATTCCATGATAGACTTGATTTTGTCAGGGTCCACTGCTACCCCTTCTTCGGACAGAACATGACCCAAGTAATGTATTTGCTTCTGGAAAAAGTCACATTTGCTGAATTTAGCATAGAGTTGATGCTCTCTGAGTACTTGCAGCACAAGCCTAAGATGTTCTTCATACTCTTCTCTATTCTTAGAGTAAATTAATATATCATCAATAAAAACTAGCACAAATTTATCTAGAAATTTACTGAGTACATTGTTCATCGAGCACATAAAAGTAGCAGGGGCATTGGTCAACCCAAATGGCACTACCACGAACTTATAGTGACTATACCTTGTCCGGAAGGCAGTTTTATGGATGTCTTCACCCTTGATTCGGACTTGATGGTATCCCGATCTCAATTCGATCTTTGAGAAAATAGACATGCCTCCCAATTGATTGAATAGATCATCGATCTTGGGCAAGGGGTACTTGTTCTTTATGGTTACCTTATTGAGTTGTCTATAATCTATACACAGTCTAAGGGTGTCGTCCTTCTTTTTCACAAACAGGAATGGCGCTCCCCATGGAAACACGCTAGGTCGAATATAACCCTTATCCATCATTTCTTTTAATTTCAATTTGAGTTCAACTAACTCATTTGTGCTCATCCGGTAGGGTTTCCTAGACACCGACACCGCTCCCAGTGCAAGTTCTATCGATAATTCTATGTCTCTTCTCGGAGGTAGAACCAGTACCTCTTCCGGAAACACATATCTATATTCTTTCAGGGTAGGATGATCTTCAAGGATGGGTTTGTCATCTTCTATGGTTTCCGACACCTGTATTTCATATAGGGGACATCTCTTTCGGTAATACTTTCTCATTTGCAGAGCTGATATTTGTCTCACCGAGACGGGTTTTCGGATCCCTTGAAGGGTTATCCTTTTTCCTTCTTTGCTCACACATTCTAAGGATTTATGGTAACAGTCCAATTTGGCTTTATGGTAGGCTAGCCAGTCCATACCAATCAACAGATCATACAATCTGAGGGGTAATACGTTAAGGGTTGCTTGGGTGGGAAATTCACCCAACATCAATTGGCAGACTGGTATGACCTCTGCTACCCTTCTTTTGGTGCCAGTGGCTAACTGTACCAACCATGGCTTGGTTTGTTTTTATGGATGTAGTTTACACTTATCAATAGATTTAGGGGCTATATAACTCAAATTTGAACTAGGGTCAATCAAAATAGACATTATATGGTTGGCGATCATACCTTCTATCTCCACCACTAAAGCTTGATGGTCATCTTGGTTATTATCGAAGGCTGCATAAATTTGCGGCACACTCCTGGCCACATCATTGACTGTAGTAGCTTCCTGGATGTTATAAATCCTCTGACTATTCTGTTGTCAGTGTGGACAGTCTCTTAGGAGATGTTATTCTCCACAACCCCAGCATTTCAAAGATTCTCTCTTTGGGTTATCATTCTTTACTGGTACAGGTCCAGAAATTTTACTTCCACCCAATGAGGGAAAGTTCTGCTGGAGTACACTCCAGGATGGAAAGTTCATTCTTGGGTTCTTCTTATAGTTCTTAAATCCTGGGGATTTAATCCTCTTTTTCTGAAACCTTGAACTATTCTTTGGTTTCCATCCTTCACGAGGTTCTACTTGATGTCCATACTATTCCTGACAATATGTTGCCTTTCGAATAGTGCCTTCTAGGGTCTTTGGCTCATCAAATTCAGTTCTGTTCCGGTAGTCCTTGGGTAGCCCACTGATGAAGCATTGCACCTTTTCCTTTTCTGCTTTTATATAAGGCACATATCTCAACAAGTCAAGGAATTTGTTGACATATTCCTCTATAGTGAGTTGTCCCAGTTTGAGTTCATAAAACTCTTTTGTCTTCTCGTCGAAATATTTTTCCGACAAATACTTCTTCTGGAAGTATTTCTCAAACCGTTTCCAGAACAGATCCTCTTCGCGAACCCCTTTCACATTCTTAAGATATTCCCACCAAATGGAAGCCTTTCCATTCAGATTGAAGGTGGATAATCAGGCCTTCAAATTTTCTGAAAAATCATGGACTCTGAAATATTTCTTTAGTCCAAGCAGCCAGGCCTCTTATTCCTCTCCCTTCTTTATCTCACCATCGAAGGAGGGTGGCTTGGCCTTTCTGAATTCCTAAAATTTATGGACCCTTAGCTCTGGGGTGGACCTTTTTTGAGGTGATCCTCTCAGTCTGGCCACTGACATGACCATGTTTCTGAGTTTCAGGTTCATGCTGCATTTGTCTTTGCAGATCGGATAAACTCTATAGTAAAACTGTGTTAATTTTTGTCTGCTTCTCTTGTTCTTTAATCATCCTTTCATTGTCGGCCTTGCATCTTTGCAACTCAACCATGAGACTCCTCACAGTCTCAGCTAGATCTGGAGGGGTCCCTATTGCCCTTCTTTTGTCAGACTCTTCGTCTCTATTGTGGGAGCCCTCTCCCACCTCTTGATGAGTCACCATTCTCTGCGTCTGTAAATTCCCGCGGCTGATCGCCCGCTTGGGTGCAAAAGACAAACGCTAGTTGTTAGTCAATAGTTAGATACATTTTCATAACCCGCGCAAACATTCATAATTCTTTCACATGCATACACAGTCGGGTTCTTATTTTCAAACTTTGATCCTTTGAATATAAAAAGGTTTAAGATAGAGGGTTACTCCTCTTAGGATTGTTCCGAACGGAGCTTCTGCACAACTCGTTCATGAGCCCAAGTAGGCTGAGTGTTGTAACCATGCTCTGATACCAATTTTTCACATACCCACTACGGAAATTAAAAATTTTGGCCCCTTTTCTTCTTTTCTCCGAAGAATAGAATTCCCCGAGTCCCTACGGGACCTAATACAGACCTTGCCATCCCTTAACTGCACTCATATGATCGGCAGTTATGGCCATAGGCCTAACTAGTATGGTTTCCTTTCGCTCTTCACGACAAGGTGCTACCAGAGCATCGAGTTTTTTGACTCTGATAAACCCCGAAAGTCAGTGATGGTTTGACTTCCCTTTTTGCACTTCTCGCATCCTGTCGTCTCGCGAGTTGGGGTGTCGAGCCTTCGTGCTCCTACCTCACGAACCTCCGAGATGCGAAATTCAGTGATGGTTTGACTTCCTTTTCTCACTTCTCACATCTCTCCATCTTGTGAGTTGGGGCGTCGAGCCTTCGTGCTCCTACCTCGTGAACCTCCGAGACATGAAAGTCAGCGATGGTTTGACTTCCTTTTCACACTTCTCACATCTCGCGATTTGGGGCGTCAAGCCTTCGTGCTCCTACCTTGAGAACCTCCAAGATGCGAGAAGTCAACATAATGTTGACTCCTTCCCAGGTGAGGCGTGTCCACCCGTCGACCACGCGGTCCCCACCTGATGGATGTACCACGTGTTCTCACGAGCCTTGGCTCTCGACAATTCACAACTTCGTGGGTTGAATCACCCAACCCTAACCGCCTTGCAACTCTGCAAGATCCAATGGTTATCGGTTGTTCACCACTTCTATCTTGAAGTGTTTATGTTGTATGTTTCTTCTCTCTTCTGCGTGCATCTGGATGTACATTTTTGACGACCCAGATCTATTTCGCTCCAGCTAATCTAATGGTAGTTGTAGCTCTTCCTTGAGCATGCACTTCTCTTTCTTCTCCTTGGAAGATTTCTTAAGTATCAAAGGTTTTGGCCTTTGCTTCTCCTCTGCGACCTTCGCAGCTATGGATCCATGCACAAAATGGCACTATCCCTCCTGGGCTTCTCTACTCTAAAGCCGTGAAAGGTTTCCTCGACCTCTGTGAATTCCTACAGGGTCTATGCATCTGACCAGGTGCTATCTGTCCTGAGCTTCGTCAACTATGAGGGACCTGAGAGCTTTGTGCTCTTTTTCCTGGGTTTGAATCTTAAAAGAGTCTTCAGCACATCTATTTCTCTCCTTCATCAAGTGTAGGGCTTGAGTGGGTCTCAGTCTCTACCTACTTTACAGGGAGCCTGTGCATAACTGTACTACCTCTCCTAAGCTATGCCTTTAATGCTACTCACGAAAACAAAGGGAAAGGGGTTGAGGCATTTAACACCCCCTCTTCCCCTTCCAATCTAACGACCGTGAATGACTGCAGATCTTCTGACAGGATCTCACCCATCAAACAATACTTATCCCTACACATCCATATCAGGATTTCAAGAGGATCGTTCCTCCTCGTGCAGGGTTACTAAGGCCTTGCGCCTTCACATCCTCTTTCCAGGTTCTTGATGGGATTTTCAAGGAGGGTATCTCTATGGGGAGGTTTACCCAGGGTACTATTTGAGGTAGATAAGGGTATCTCTCTCTCGAGAACCAAACGTGAAGTCTGAATTAGATCAGTATGCATATAAATAACGATTTATGAAAACATAAGCCATACGTAGTCCTTCCATTATAAACATGCAACTACCAGTACTAATCAAAACACCATACAAACATTCTTGCACTGAAATCATTCACAATTTCACAGCTTATGAGCATAAATGTCAGAATATATAGATATTTCAAGATGCCAGAGATAAAACACTTATCAGAAAAACACCAGAGGTGATGCAACTGCTGAGAGGGGTGCTCATTTTCACCCAACCGTAGGCTCAACGATTCCCAACGGATTTACCACTAGCCACCCCCGAGTTGAGACCACGATGCTGCGAGACCGTGTCTCTGTCTGCTAGTGACCAAGAATGAAGGTTACTCTCCTTCTTCTCCGCTATCACTCACTCTGCATATTTTTCCAAAGTTCTTCCTCCCTCGCGTTTTCCCGTGATCGCACACTCCTCCTTCCTTTTTCCTTTCCAACGAGGTTGCATGTGGCACGATCTCCCTCGTGGTGTTCAGGTGTCAGGACTCCACGGATGGGCAGTTTTACCCCCATCCCTCATTACGCATGAAGAGCCATCCACCTACCAACCTGTGAGCAATTAATTTTGGGCCAGCAAGCTGCTCTTGTTTCTTCGGGCTAGTGAAGACCAAATACGGTATTGGTTTTCGGTAGAAGTTAATGCCACCATTCCAGGTGCCTTCCACGACCTTTATCCAGCCATCGTGGTCTGTTTTTCAGCATATTCCCCTCTCATCAGTCCTGCAATATATATTCATAGTATTATTCACATTCATCGACCTTTTTCACCACGTCTATTTACATTACACATTCACATTTTTGAGTTTTCCACAATACTTGGCCAGTATAGTTATTTTTACAGAATGGGGAAAATAGGGTGTTACAGGTATTTCCCAATTCGCTTGGTTGCGCTCCTTGCCCATGTCTAAGGTAGCACTCAATGAATTTCTTATCACACTTACCAATGCATTTTTTCCTCTTCCATACTTCATAATCTGGGTTGGAATCCGAAATTTTGGTTTATTCATCAATGCCTTGAGGGATTGTGTCGTATTTGTCATTTTTGTTCGCTAGCCGACATGTTAAAATGGAATCGAGAACAATGTAAAGTTCTAACATGTATCACCATTTACAATCTATTTGTATTGATGGAATGTCGGGGCTCAAATAACATCTCATGGCCACCGTGTAAAGGTCTAGCGGGATTAGAGATATTGGTGGATTGACAATGTTTCAGGGGGAGAGAGAAATCCATTATTTTGATATTTCCTCGACACATCAGCGGGTGGGGTTTACACGATATTGAGGTTTCCTCGACGCATCAAGGATTAATATTATGAAGACAGTTCAATACATTATCTGGAGAAGGAAGTTTAAGATCATGGAGAGAGTTTGATACAATGATGGGGGGAAGGATGAAGAGGAGGGTTTTAAAAAATGTATTAAATAATGGTTTTAAAAGAGGAGGGGTCACTTGGTTGATGACCCCCCATTCACCTCACCTTTTGTTTCTTAATTCCCATGTCACAACCGCCAACATTTCACACCTTAATTGAATCCTAAGCACATGGTTTAAGGTATATATATTTAATGAATAATAGTTAGAGGGGCGTCGAATGGTTATGTCCCCCCTTCAACATCACCCACATTTTATGTTGAAATATTTGATCTATCCAACTTTCTTTAATGCCTCAAAATTTTTCTTTAAAAAAATATGTATATCAGCTTTGAAATGATATCAGGTGGCCACAACATTGGAGACTGGGGAAGATTAAGATTTTTGAGGTGCTCCAAAAATTTGGCGAGTGTGGAGGATCGCAAGATTGTGAAGGGTTGAAAAAATGTAAAAAGGAATAATGTGTCGGGGGTTAAAGAAAATATTGAAATGTTGAGGATGCTCTATGTATTGACAAATCTTCAAATGTTGAGGAATGGTCGAAACGTCGAGGTTCATGGAAGATAAGATATTTCAAATGTTTGTGAGGCGCCGACATGTTAAGAAGAGGGGGAAATCTTAATGCAACCTAACCTAACTTAAAAGTTCCATAATTTACCTGTACAATGTCTAATTGAGATGTTGTTTTTTGTGATGCATAGAGAATGGGGAGAGGTTTCTAATGGAGAACTTATAACTTCAATTAATCATTTTAGTAGCTACACGGTTAATGAGGTTTTATTGATGGGAAATATTTGATGATCGTTTTGGAACTTCTGGACCTTGTATTTCGATTCCATTAGTGGTGTTGGATTTGAAATCTTGCAAAACATATAGTTGGCCTATTTTGGAGGTGGAAATTTGATTTTGACCAATACCCAAAATTATGAGTAAAATAATTTTGTAATGAAAGTTCGAGCCATGTTTTTGCCACTATTTCACCTGAATTTAGTTCCATCAATTCCTGCAACATATGTATTACATGGGATTTCAATGTTTCTATTGAAATTGATGTCATTCATCAGTAGCTGAGATATATAATCCTGTGAAAACAACCAACTAATGTTTGGAGCACCTAATAATGAGTATGTGACAGGAGTACCAATTATTTTCTAAGAAGCAATTCAAAGTCAAGTTATGTCTTGTAGATGTTGTAATCAACCCACATAATGATAAATGGCACTTTCATGGTTAAGGTTAGTCAAGGAACCAAGAGGCGAAAAACATGTGCAAATGTGATAGGTGTCATAAAAAATGGCTTTTGACACAAACAAACTTGATGAGATTATTATCACACTAAATAAATATTGTAAAATGAAATAGCTCAAAATAAGTAAGCAATCAGACATCATTCCTCCAGTTAAACAGTAAATGCTTAACTATTGAAAATAAAAAAATCCAATCTAATGGGCGCAATGATCAAAGGATTTGAGTTGGAAAATTTTAGGAGGGGACGCAAGCCCGTTGGCTTAGTGAGGGTGTTGAGGCCTCAACGATTTGTGATACACTCGATGAATTTATAATCTCTGCTAGTCTTGCCTAAATTATGAGCATAAAATGCATATGGTAGTGTTCTTATTTTCAGGGTCATTCTGGAATAAGTGTGCAACAAATACTTGAAATGATTCATCTTGGTGGGTTCATTAGTGATTCTTTCATGCCAATTAGTGTAGCTTGTCTATTTTAATAAGAGGATCAATGATGATGAGATTTATTTCCTTAACCTACGTTGATGATCCAAGTTGACATCTTCATCATGGGGATGATATAAGTTTGAGATATAAAAATCTTTTCACCAGCTGCGTATATAGTATCCCTTAGATGTTTCTCCATTGCTCGTGAGCGTCCATAGCCCCAATGTAGTCACCAAAAAATCATAGACATTTATTTCTTTCCAATGAGCATCCATAGCCCCAATGGAGATATCTACATGTCCCCTAATCAAATCAAGATTTATTTCACAGTCTTTGTCAGTTTATTTAGTATATGCTTAGCATTCGATGGATGAGGAAAGTGATGACCTTCTTTCCTTTCCTTCTAATTTCTTTATCCTGAAAGGGGATGACTTCCAACTATTTAATTTTCTTTGTATATTTGTTGCACCTAGCTAAATAAAATAATCCCTTTTGGTTGGAATCCCTTAGACTTTGACATTTCACCCTTGTCGCGAGAATTTGATTAGTGTATGGATGGTTCCCATGTTACATAGGATTTTCTCACCATCCAACATGCAAGGATAACCATTAATTAGCTACTTGTTCAAATCATGGTCTAGTTGTTTTCACAAGATTCCAAAACATCCTTGATTTATCTTCAATAGGTACCTCCAGTTTAACTCATGAGTCAGAAGAGACATGCAGACTGCTTCAAGCATGCTTCATGTGCATGGTTTTGCCTAGATGAGACAGTGGAGTTGAGAAACTTGTATATCATCAAACATGATTAGGGATTCCAAAAACAAAGGATTGGAAGAACAAATTTCCTTCAGGTGAAGAAATAGTGTGAAGTAAATTCAACCAATCATATTCATAATCAAAAGATAAAAATTAGTTCAAAACCTGATACAATTGAAATATTAATCATGTAGTAAAATATGAGTAAGGATAGGTAGTTAGCAAGAAAAATATCCCAAAAAATAAAATATGAATGTCAGTGTTGCAAGTAGTTTTAAAGTATTCATGCATCCCAACACAATAAGTAATTTTTCATCATCTTGAAAAGACTAATCTTGGTGAAAGACTAGATTCATAACATTTTTTTCTAAATGGGCTTCGACGCTAGTATGGTTGAGAACTACATCTCACATATTATTTATGTTGAAATCCTTACTCCATCACCTAGGTATCTTGTTATCTAGTGATTTTCTTACTATAAATCAAGTTAGCAACTAAAAAAACATACCCTGCTGGAATATTCAACTCAAATAAAGATACCAAAAGAAATACTGGAAACCAAATCATGCACACATAAGAACCAATATTTTTTAGTATATACCCCTGGAAAAAACCCCGAAGGGAAAAACAATGCTGAGATGATTTTATTATGATAAAATCAGGGCTCCCATAACAGGGATAATGGTCTACCACTGAGAGAAATACAACTGCAGACAAACCTGGCAAAGTATTCTCTATTTTACGACCTAGGTCTAGCATGATTTTCAACGTATATGTGCCTTTCCTTAAGTAAACCTATGTATATGCACATGTTTCCACTTAAACTTGCATACATGACCTCAAGGACTATATGGAATTTTTTTTATGACACAACCCTTTCCTACCATGGCTTCGCTTTGCTAAAACCCTCTTGTGATTTCCTTTGTTCTCTCTTCTCCTTGACCTGATCTATAGATGGAATTCCTTCTCCACCTATCCAATATCTCCTTGTATCACAGTCCTTCATGATCCAACCATGTCTCACATGCAAGTATCTTCTCCTTCACCCTTTCCTTGCTTTTATAATCTTGAGTTATGACTTAACCCTAATCTCCAAAGTGATTGACGATTGAGATTACTTCTCACCTCACTTGAGATCATTGGATAAGATTAAATTCTAATTACTTTTAGCATTTCCTTAAATAAATCAACTAATTAATAAAAAAACACTTTACTTTAATAATTCCTTTAATTAAAGTAAAGTCTCAAGGTAGAAGGATTTGGATGACTTCCACATGCTCTAGACACTTAGACCTGTGCGGAAATACATGTATGATGCTACCAACATCAACACTCCCTCTTAGCGAGGAAGGTATTTTACACCACTCCAAGTTTGTCTCTAAAAACACAAACTTCCCTTTCACCAAGGGTTTAGTCAGAATATCTACAACCTGCTCATCTGTGGAAATATACTGAAGCTTCACTTCTCCCTTTTAGATTCTATCTTCAATGAAGTTGTATTTCATCTCTATATGCTTGGACCTGTCATGAAATACTAGATTCTCCAAGAGTTTGATACAACTCTGATTATCGCAATATATCATTGTAGGCTCCAACTCCTAATCAAATAAAATTGTAAGCAATTTGCGAAGCCAAATGACTTCACAACTAGCCATTCCCACTGCCATATACTTTGCCTCTGTTGAATGAGTGCTACAGAAATCTACTTCCTTCTAAACCAAGTAATAGTTGTTGATCCCAAGTTGAAGCAACACCCCAAGGTGCTTTTTCTATCTATTTTACTCCCTTCCCAATCTGAGTCTATATATCCTTGCAACTGCACTCCATATCATCCAAGATACCTCAATACATACTCCATTGTACCTCTCAACTACCTAAGCACATGTTTCATTGTTATCCAATGCACTTGCCTTGGCTCCACCATGAACTGACTCAAGGTGTTCATAGAAAAACATATATATGGCCTAGTTTTGACCAAATACATCAAGGACCCTATCATCTTCTTGTATATCCCGGGATCCACCAACTCTAAATATGAAGTGAAAATCTTCTTCAGATTGGTAACCATAAGTATAGCCATTGGTCTATATTCCTCCATCCTAAATCTCCTCAAGATATCAATTGTGTACTTCCCTTGACCAAGGAATATCTCTCCTAATATATACCATACCTCTAACCCCAATAAATAATGCATCAATACAATGTCCTTCATCTCGAACTCAATAGCTAAATTTTCTTTGCACCCTGCAATAATATCCTCTCCACTTGTGAGAAACAAATCATCCATGTACATAACCAATATGGGTCGATCAAACCCAAAAAGTATGAAGTACAAGTTAGGATCCGCTTCACTCTTGGTAAATCCCATACTCTGCAAATATCCATCAATCCTAGAATACCATGCCCTAGGTTCCTATTTGAGTCCGTACAATTATTTATTAAGCCTACACACATGATACTCCCTCCCATGTACCTAAAATCCCTAATTTTTTTCTCTATATACTTCCTCCTCAATGATCTCATTCAGGAAAGTTGTTTTCACATCCATCCGATGAATCATCCACCTCATAAATGAAGCAATAGAAATAAAATCTTGAATAGAAGCATACCTGGATATTGGAGCAAATGTCTCCTCATAATCCACTCCCTCTCTCTGGGAGAACCCTCTCACCATGAACCTTGCCTTGGAATTCTTTATGTTACCATCTGCATCATGTTTGATCTTGTAGAGCCACTTGGAACTCACAAATGACTTCCCCTCCAGTCTCGATACTATGTCCCAAAAATCATTCCTCATAATAGAGGTGTACTCCTCTACCATGTCATCATGTAAAATCTATTTATTTTTTGTTTCCTCAAAACTGGAAGGCTTAGAATCAATGATGCTACTCATAAGCACCATATAGTTCAGAAACTTTTTCAAAGGCCTACGCTCTCTGACCATACTCCTAGGAGCCTCACCAACATCCCTCAATTTTTGTAATAGCCACCTAGGTATTCTAACACGGTTGAAAGGGGATAACTCCTCCTCCCCACTTGAAGTTTGAGTTGTTGACTTCTACTCATCCTTGGTAGCATGTTGCACCTCATCCTCTATCACTGTTGATGACTCTTAATATCTCCTATATTCCAATTTCTCCTCAAATTTAACATCTTTGCTCACAATTGACTTCCTATGCACTAGAATGAAGACCATGTAATCCTTTGAGGTCTCATTGTACCCAAAAAATATACCCTTATGTCATGAAGGCTCCATCTTCGTCCTCTTCTCCACATGCACATGGATGTAGATTGGACAACCAAAGATCCTCAAATGTCTTATCTCTGGTTTCACTCTTGAGAATGCCTCTTCCTAAGTCTTTTCCCCCAATATCACATGAGGACTCTTGTTCTACACATACATCATCGTGTTACATGCCATTTCCCAAAGAAATATAGGAAACTCTGGGCCATGTATCATAGCCCTAGTAGAACCAATGATGTATCAGTTCTTTCTCTCTGGAACCCTATTTTGTTGAGGGTTATATGTGACCGCCAGCTCCCTCTTGATCCCTGCCTCCTTGCATAAATCCTTAAAGTCATTGGAGGTGTACTCTCCCCCGTTATAGAATCTCAATGTTGTTCTTGAGATTAAACTTAAGGCTCAAAGAGTAATGTCATGAATCAGAAATGTTTAAAGAGAATGTTTTAAAAGAGTTCTTTTCCTACCTTGAGTTTTATAAGAAATGATCTTTCAATGAAATTAATAACAGGACATGACAGAGATTGTATTTTGTTGTCTGAGTCAAAATCTTAATATCGAATGGTGTGAAAGAAAGTTACAAAACTATTAAACAAAGCTAGGCATTAATTGCAGATGAGTCTCACCTTGTTTGCAGCAGAAAAAAATAGATAGCACACCCTTGAATAGGATATGAAATGCAGTAATTCACACAGCTTGCAGGTCTTGTTTTACTCACAGTAAATACAGAGGAAAAATTGCTTACTTAATGAATTGTTGGTTTAATATGATCACAGTAGTTGTAATACCAAATTGTAATCAAACACTTTTCAAGGAATTACAAAAGAAATTTAGAGACATGAAAATACAGAGGAAACACATAACTCAAACATAACAAAAATTAGAATCTATGTCTGCACTTGTATTAATACTCAAAAGGAGAGTTTCTTTATTACATCCGGCAAGAAGCATCCCTTGAATAGATCTTGAATCTATGTATTTATACAAAAGATGTCACAACTCAAAACAGTTGGACTTCTTACAATGTTTGATTAAAATAACATATATTTGAATAAGACAACAATGTGTAAAAGTTGATGAGCTACGCTGGCGTTCTTCTCTGTCTCTTCATTTGCTAGCAGAAACGTTCCTCTCCTTAGTCTTCGAGGCTTGAAAACAGATGTCATATAGGCCGTCTTAATAATTCAGCATAATGTCTCTGTTGTTTTAGTCTGTTGCCATCTGTCCCTCCAGATACGTTCAGAAATACAATGAATCACAATTGAGAGCAGGGGGAAAGAATAATCGGATGAATAGAACTACATGTCTCTTCAAGGAATGGATAACGGATACAAGAAAAAGTAACCGTCTGTGGAAAGAATGATAATGGGACAAGTGTATGATGATGAAGTGGGGATAAGTGGAGATTAAGATGAGGGTGGATGAAATGAGTGACTGTTGGAAGGTGAAAGGTAGAGAGTGTGAAAGGAAAGGGCATTGTGCATGTTTTCTTACTTACTCCCTGCTATGGTTGTTTTCACATGTTCAATGCATTGGTTGCATCTATTTAATATTTCCACCACAAACTTTGAGGGCTCAATTGTTTCATTTACCTCAAAAGTGAATAATTTCATTTCTACATGAGGTGTCTTTTCTTGGATCCTTTTTACTTCCTAAGTTGTGGATTGGAACTGTGAGCTTGGACTTACTAGCCATTTATTTATTTTAAGAAGGTCAATCTGGCTCATTTCCTGAATTGCTACCAGAGTTTATTCTTTTCTTTTCCTGGAAT
Source organism: Picea engelmannii (assembly GCA_009831015.1). Taxonomy (NCBI): domain Eukaryota; kingdom Viridiplantae; phylum Streptophyta; class Pinopsida; order Pinales; family Pinaceae; genus Picea; species Picea engelmannii. The sequence continues at coordinate 11,678 of WSFP011312432.1, read as the reverse complement.
TTTGCTGGTTCATTTCTATATCAATTTTCCCCAGGGTTTCTGAGATATTACTTCCTTCAAAATCAACTAGCATTTTGTCAAGTGATGACAACGCTTCTAGGAAAGCTTCTTTTACCTCTCTAGTGAATATTTTTCTCTCTGCCAGATTAGTTTCCCAAACCTTTAAGGCCATATCACCTCTTAATTGTTCAGAAGGAGAAAGCAGAGGAAAATCAAGGATTTTCTCTTTCTGCACTAATATGATGGCTTCTTGAAAGTTAGCTAGGGTTGAGCGAGCCTCCCTTTCCTTAACATAGATGTCCTTCAGAGAAATATGTACTACCTGGTAGCACTTTTGGATGGAATCTACCTTCAGAAAGAGGTCATGTTGTGCAACTTCCATCTTCTCGTTTATTTCTAGTGCTTGAGTTTGGAAGGCTGAGATATCTATTGAGGTACCTTTAGTTAGGTCCAACCTAGATTTCAATTGTTCTATCAGTTCATCATGCTGAGTGGCCAATCCTCGATTGGTTTGTGAACTCTGATGGAGCACCTCAAGGTTGGCTTGAAGTTTTTGGATTTGCAGCCGATCATGAGCTCTGATTTGCTCGAAGTCTTGGCTCATCATGTTCCTGATAGTTTTTGTTGAAATAATGTAACTACAAAGTGTATTCTGATTATTATTGATATATTATTCATTGGATCAATCCCCATTGCGGATTGATCATGTCGGTTATTGTAAAGGACCAAATCCCCTTTTGCGGATTGGTCATAATATAATTGTAATAGACAAAAGAAGAATTCGGCCCCAGAATATAATAAAGGTGGTTATAACCACCCAAAAGAAGAAGTTGGCCCTGCCAGTGAAAAGACACTTCCACACATGCCAGATTTGTATAAATAAGGAGGCTAGTGCCTCACTTAGACACACACTCACTTGTTCATTGAGAGACAAGTTTCAGAGCTGCAGTTGGAGAAGAGAGAGAGAGAAGCGCATCTTTGGGAGAGGAATTTCTGTACTTGTTTGAGTTATCTCTTGGCATTGTATTGGCTATCTATAATAAGGAAGTTTTGTTGGGTTTTCTTCCCCTAGAGGGTTTCCCAAGATAAATGTTGTGTCTCTTGTGATTGCGTATTTCTCAGTGATCTTGTCTTATGTTGTTGTTATCTATTGAAATGCAAAGAACTATAATAATGGCTTAAACATGAACATGGTATCAAAGCCAAGCTGAAGAGAGCATCTCTCATAAGAGAAAGTGAAAAAAGTCACTGTTGTCGTACATGCAAATTAGGGTTTTCTGTTGGTGAGGAATTTCATCCCTAAAACCATCTATAAAAGTGTGCCCTCCCTCAAGGATCATTTTTGCATCATCAGCGCACCTTTTCAGTGGATAGATCTTCCAGAAAGTGAAACCCTAGTTTCACAAAGTACCAGAAGTACTAGAAAAGCAGAGTACCAGAAGTACCAGAGTACCAGAGGTGCCAAAAAATTGGAAGCACCAATATAGAAATCCGTAGATCAAGTTTGGAAAAGAAAAAGTTGGATTTTCTCAGATACAAACACACCAGACTACTCACCTCATCCAAGCACACCTCTTGGTAAGTTCAAAATTTGATTTTGGACATTTTCATTTTTGGACATTTTCCCAGCTTCAAGTAAAATATGTCTGTAAGAATTAAGCTTGTTGACAAGCTAGAAGGTGTGGAAAAATTTCATCCCTGGAAGTATAGGATTGGCCTCATTCTTGAAGAGAATGAACTAGAAATATTCATCAAAGAAGAAGTGTCATAACCCGAAGATGTTGCAGGAAAACAAAAGCACCAAAAGGACACAATCAGGGTCAAGAGAATCGTTGCAGATTCAATCAAGGACCACCTGATTCCCTATGTGTCATAAAAGAAGACTCTGAAAGAAATGTTTGATGCCTTGAACAGACTATATGAAGGAAATAACATAAAATGGAAGATAAATCTAAGAACTCAACTCAAGAATACAAGGATGCAGAGAGGAGAATCAATCCAAGAATATTTCTCAAAAATCTCAGAATTCAAAGAATAGTTAGAAGCAATTGGAGATACCCTAGATGAATATGAACTCATAATGACGGCCCTCAATGGTATAACAAGACCTTGGGATGCATTTGTCCAAACCATGTGTGCAAGGACGGAGAAACTAAAGTTTGACAGTCTACAGGAAGAATGCATTCAAGAAGAAACAAGAGTAGCTAACCGAGAAGCCCTACTAGCAAGAGATGAAGATCAAGCCCTAGATACTCACACCAAAGGAGGAAGGAAGAATTATTACTTCCAGAAAGAGACTTATAAAGAGTCTTAACCCCCAAACAAATTCATTCATAAAGAATCTCATCCAAGTAGATTCCAGAAGAAAGGACAACGAAAGGAAAGAGATTACTCATCTGTACAATGCTACCATTGTGACAAGATGGGACACATTGCGAAATTTTTTCCAGACAGATGAGAAGAATACAAGAGGAAAAATAAGAGGCACCATGCCCGTGCAGTCGAATATGAAGAGACACCCGCAAAGGTGATACGAGAGAAAATTAAATACTATGTCTTAATCTCGTCCCTCTCAGGAGCGGTAACACCTGGAAAAGACACATGGCTCATTGATAGTGGTGCCTCCAAGCACATGACAGGTCAAAGAGATATTTTCTCTTCTATTTCAGAAAATAAGTTTTCTAAGAAAGTGACACTTGGAGATGATTACCAATATCCCATCAAGGGAGTGGGAGAATCAAACTACAAGCTTAAATCAGGGAATTCAATGAAGATGAAGGACGTACTCTATGTACCAGATTTGACAAAGAACCTACTCTCCATTTCAACTTTAGAAAAGAAAGGCTTCAGAGTTTCCTTTATAGATGGAGAAGTTCTTATGTGGGCTAAAGGAGAAACCATAAATGAAGCAATCATCATTGGAAAAGAAGAAAACGGCTTGTATAAGCTAAAGGGTCACTCAGAAGATTCCATGACCCATGCCATTGAGAACCCATGTGAACTTTGGCATAGAATATTAGCTCACATCAACTACAAGACACTACCATATGTATGCAAAGCTGTTACAGGTCTACCAGAACTCAAGGTTGACCATGAAGGCGTGTGTAATGGATGTGCACAAGGGAAGAACATGAAGAACCCTTTTCCGAAGAGAGATAGCAAAGCAGAAGGAGTCCTAGAGCTCATTCATTTAGATGTGTGTGGCCCAATGCCATTGTCCTCCATTAGTGGGTATGTATACTATGTATCATTTATTGATGATTATTCTCGTAAGACCTGGATGTATCCTTTGAAATCTAAAGATGAAGTGTTCATCAAATTCAAGGAATTCAAAGCCTTGATAGAGAATCTTTCTGAAAGAAAGATCAAGATACTCAGGTCAGATAATGGAGGAGAATACACCTCAAAAGAGTTTGTGAACTTCTGCAAATATGTTGGGATCAAGAGGGAACTCACTACTCCCTATAATCCTCAACAAAACTGTGTAGCTGAAAGAAATAACATAACGATAATGGAAGCTATGAAGACCATGATACATTATCAAGATCTTCCTATGTTCTTATGAGCAGAAGCAGCAATGACAATCATGTATGTGAAAAACCGATTGTCCCATAATGCACTTGGGTTCAAGACCTCAGAAGATATGTTCACCGAAAAGAAACCAGAGGTAAGCCATCTCAAAATATTTGGTTGCCTAGTATTTATACATATTCTGAAAGAGAAGAGAAACAAGATGGAACCCTTGGGAAATAAGGGAATATTTGTGGGATACTGTGAGGTCTCCAAAGCCTTCAGAATTTATATACCAGGTCACCGTCACATTGAGATCAACAGGGATGTGACCTTTTATGAGTATGCAGTGCTCAAGAAATCAAGAAGATGCCCGCTTGAAGAATCATATGAAGAGGAACCTGTAATCCCCAGAATTGCAGAATCAATATAGGAGGTTACCAAAACTGCAAAACCAATGAGGGAAGTCGTAACTTCCCATGATGTCAAAATTCTAGAAGAACGTGATATGGTGGAATTTCAAGAACCTCCTCAGATGACGATCTTCCATAAGAGAAATCATGCTTGGTAAAGACAGCTTATTCAATATGGAGAGAAGTATGGTGTTCCTGAAGGAACCACGAGACAGGTGAAAAGACCAAATCCATTCTCCAGTTATGTGACTTTGATGTGTGATCTCATAGAGAAAGAGCCTACTTGATTTGAAGAAGCCATTCAGAAGAAGGAATGGGCAGATGCCATGAAAGAAGAATACCAATCCATAATAAAGAACGTTGTATGGGAAATAGTTCCTAGACCGAAGAGCAAGGATGTGGTATCATCCAAATGGATTTTCAAAATAAAACATGCTGCTGACAGAAGTATTGAGAAGTATAAAGCAAGATTTGTAGCTCGTGTCTTTTCTCAAAAGGAAGGCAATGACTATGAAGAGACATTTTCTCCTATAGCCAGATACACTTCGATCAGAACCATCATAGCCCTTTCAGCTAAGATGAAGTGGAAGTTACACCAGATGGATGTGAAGACAGCTTTCCTAAATGGTGTCATCGAAGAGGACATGTATATAGAGAAACCTCAAGGATTTGAAGTTGAAGACAGGAAGTCTCATGTCTGGAAGTTGAAGAAGGCTCTGTACGGATTAAAGCAAGCTCCTAGAGCTTGGTATGGTTGGATAGAAAGTTTCCTGACGAGCTTGGGCTTTACCAAGAGTAAATCAGATTCTAACCTCTACTTCAAGGTCATGAACGATGAGCCAGTGATATTATTGCTATATGCGGATGACTTATTCTTAACTGGAGAAATAAATCTCATCACCGAATGTAAGAAGAGGCTTGCTTCATAATTTGAGATGAAAGACCTTGGACTAATGCATTATTTCTTAGGCCTTGAGGTATGGCAGATTCCAGAGAAGATCTTCCTTAACCAAGGGAAGTATGCAGTCAAAATCATGAAGAGATTCGACATGTTAGAGTGAAAGTCCATGAATACACCCATGGAAACAAAGTTGAAGTTGTTAGTCGATACTTCATCAGAATTAATAGATGCAACGTTGTATAGACAGATTATTGGATCACTGATGTACCTGATGAACACCAGACCAGATATTTGTTTTGTCATGAACACCTTGAGTCAGTTTCTGGTAGAACCCAGACATGTTCACCTTGTGGATGCAAAACATGTGATGAGATACCTTAAGGGTACATTAGATTGTGGTCTCAGTTATGATGGAGATCATGATTTCACATTGAGTGGGTACACTGATTCAGATTGGGCAGGAAGTGTTTCTGACAGGAAAATCACTTCAGGATGTTGTTTCAGTTTGGGATCAACCATGATCTCGTGGCAGAGTAGGAAGAAATCCAGCATTTCTCTCAGCACAACAGAAGCATAATACATTGTTGCATGTTCTGCTAGCTACGAAGCTATATGGCTTCGAAAGTTTCTGATCGGCCTATTTGACCTAGAGATGGAAGCAACCACGATCCTATGTGATAACCAGGGCTACATAAAGATGACAGAGAATCTTGTATTCCATGACAGGTTCAAGCACATAGAGATCCGATATCATTACATCCATGACATGGTGCAGAGAGGAGCCATAAAGCTCCAGTACGTTAGCACAGATGAATAGGTTGTTGATGTGATGACCAAGCCTCTATCTCATGTAAACTTTGAGCACTTTAGAGATAAGCTTGGTATAGTCTAAAAGGACCTTCCTTGAAAGGGGGAGTAGTGGTTGTGATGAGACATCTCTTGCTTCTAGCTTCATTGCTATGATGTAAAGAAAGAATATGAGATGTGACTAGTACTGAGCTTCCAGCCTGATAGTTGTGATGTAAATCCAGTCTAGTATCTTGATTCTAGCTTGATTGTTGTGATGTAAAGAAAGACGATGAGATGAGACGAGTATTGTGCTTTCAGCTTGACATATGTGACATAAAGACAGTCTAGTATCTTTCTTCCAACCTGATGGTTGTGACGTAAATCAAGATGATGAGATGAGACTAGTACTGTGCTTATAGATTGAAAGTTGTGACGTAAAGCCAATCTAGTATATTTCTTCCAACCTGATGGTTGTGATGTAAAGCAAGATGATGAGATGAGACTAATATTGTGCTTCCATCTTGATAGTTGTGACGTAAAGCCAGTCTAGTATCTTTCTTCCAGCTTGATTGATGTGACGTAAACCAAGATGAATACCTTGCTTCCAGCTTGATTGCTGTGATGTAAAGCAAGATGAGTATTGTGCTTCCAACCTTATGGTTGTGACGTAAATCTAGTCCAATATTATGATGATGAGCCAACCTCGTGCTGTGATGATGATGTATTAGTTTTATACTAATCCATATTGATGCAGATGATGATTGCATTCCTTTGAGAATGACGATGCTGCCGATGAAGAAAACTTTCGATGATTTATAGATATGCCAGTCAGTGTTCCAAGATGATATTGATGATGTTGTCCTCCTGATGTTGTTGATGATAAATGCCTCTCTCTCATCTGATGCTGCTATAGAATACCCTTCTTGTTAAGGGGGAGTGTTGAAATAATGTAACTGCAAAGTGTATTCTGATTATTATTGATATATTATTCATTGGATCAATCCCCATTGCGGATTGATCATGTTGGCTATTGTAAAGGACCAAATCTCCTTTTGCGGATTGGTCATAATATAATTGTAATAGACAAAAGAAGAAGTCTTCCCCAGAATATATCAAAGAGGCCCTAGAATATAATAAAGGTGGTTATAACCACCCAGAAGAAGAAGTCAGCCCTGCCAATGAAAAGACACTTCCACACATGCCAGATTTGTATAAATAAGGAAGCTAGTGCATCACTTAGACACACACTCACTTGTTCATTGAGAGACAAGTTTCGAAGCTGCAGTTGGAGAAGAGAGAGAGAGAGAGGTGCATCTTTGGGAGAGGACTTTCTGTACTTGTTTGAGTTATCTCTTGGCATTGTATTGGCTATCTATAATAAGGAAGTTTTGTTGGGTTTTCGTCCCCTAGAGGGTTTCCCAGGATAAATGTTGTGTCTCTTGTGATTGTGTATTTCTCAGTGATCTTGTCTTATGTTGTTGTTATCTATTGAAATGCAAAGAACTATAATAATGGATTAAAGACTAACAGTTTTCTCCATGGCAGGTATTTGACTTTGCAAGTGCTCTACCAATAGGCACTTTTGTCGCAGTTGTTCGGCCAAATTTTCCATAGACTATTGATTGGATGTGGCAAAAGAACCTAATGAACCTGCAACTTCTTTCGCGAATTCTGTATCATCTCAATCATTACCGTCATACACCATTCTATGCCTTTTAGTTACCACTCCATATTTTTGGTGTGATTCCCTTTTCATGATGGCCTTCCTTTTCTTACTAAAGAAGAAATCCAAAGGAGGCATCTCTTCGGGTGAGATGGGGGTAAGATCACTTACAAAAATAATTTTGGAATTAGGATTTCCGAGGTTGGATTGCAAAGGTGTCAATGATGTAATGGGAGTACCAATCTCCATAGATTGTTGTTGTTATGTTGTATTTGAGGTACCAGCAAGGGTAGATGGCATCGAAGGAGGCATATTGGGTCCCTGCTTCATGTAAGCTTTGATTTGTTCTAACGCTTGGGGGCTTAGCTGGCCTGACAATGATGCTTCTAATTTCTGTGTCAATACCTCTGAGCTCTTCAGGGTTTCCTCAACTTTATGTTTACCAAAGTGGCTTGATTCAAAACATGTAGACCTGGTTTCTTGAGAAGGGGGAGTGGCTATTTACTCTCCTTGTAGTACCTTTGGTAGACTATTGCGCTTGTGTTTTTGAAAACTGATAAAACCAGCTTGTTGATCTGGAGGTAAGATTTGGAATCTACCTTGAACTTCCTCATAAGATCTAACCCCCCTGAATATTTCGTCATACAAGGAGTTCTCGTGCACATATCGCTTCATATTGAACTGGGCCAGGTGGCTTTCCACAATCTTGCGTGGATCGTGTCTTTTGAACTTGATTTCAATCAATTTGACATCTTCTAGAGCCACGACCTCCACTTTGGAATGACCAAAATCCAGTAATGAAAACATAACAGCCTGAATAGGGAAAGTCGGCCATACCTTTTTCTGTGTTGCCTTCAACTCCTTGTTGATTCCTCATGTCATTGTCCGGTAGGCCACTTCTATGCATACTAGTTGGTCTATAAAAAATCGTGGGAGAGCATGGGGAGGGACTGAGCACCCAAAAACCCTAATGTAGGAGAAGTTCTCCTCAATAAACCAATCTGCTACTTTACCCAGGTTTCCCATAATCTTGTCTGAAATTCGGGGAGGTGGGCGACCATACAAGGCTATATGAATAGGAATCACAACATTGTGGCATATTTCATAAAATAAATCCTTGGCTTTCTCTTCCCATGTCTTTGAATGGTATAAATGAATGGGCCTGACACTGGCCGGGGTCCAACTCTAATTCATCAAAGGAAAAGGTGTCATGAAGCAAATGGCGTCCATAACACATGCAGACATGTAGAAAGGGGTGGGCTACCCTTTTGATTATGTTTCTTTGTATTCAACAATTTCTTTGGCCAAGTTATCTGACAACATTTTGGCCTAATTAAATGTGTAACCCTCGGCCACCTCGTTCATAACAAATACCCATTCCACCGGGAAATGAGTAGGGCTCTTCTTCCCGAACAATCGACAAAGAATCATGGCTACGTATATCATATGAGCATCCAATGACGTTGTGGCATATATACCATGAGAGTCGGTCCTGAATTTCTCTAGGTGCCCCCACCAGGACCGAATTATATCGAGACAACTCATGTCGTATTGGATGCATTCCTTTTGCTCGAACTCTAGAATAAATGCAGCATTGCAAGTGTATTTAGGATTGGGAGATAGTTTATACATTACTTGGATATGTTACGGTCGGAAAGAACCAATGGAAACCTTTTGATGGTTGATAATGCTCTTGGTCTGGACGTCGACATTTTCCAAGGCCCAGCTTATCATGTCGTTATACGGCATGAGTCTCGGTTGTGCAGCTATATTGTGTAGCTCTGACTGCACTATGTGTCTAAGATTGGTTGTAAAAGAGTCATCTTCTTCCTCCCCGGAATCCTCTGGACAATTGATGATTTCCTATTCCAGAATTTTGAAAACCAATGTCCAAGTTTTAACAGCATTTGTGGCTCGCAACGTTGTGTCCAAAAAAATATCCGCATTTGGGTTTGAATCCTCGCCCGCCGTATCAGGCTTCTTCATCATTTTCCATGGTGCCATAATTTCTAAGAGAACAGAATGAGTTTACCTATTGCAGATAAATTTCATGAGCTTTTCAAACAGATAAAACTTGCTAATTGCGGAAGATGAAAATGAATTCGAAATTAAAGTGATTTTATTCAAATCAACTACATTAATTCTCGTATATCTTCACCGACGAAAAATTTTATTATCTTTAGTGGAAATGTCTACCTGGAGATCCGCAATCTACGTTTGAATCATTATCCTTAATTAGTCATAAATGCCATCAATATTTTGGCGGTTCGCGTTCAGGAGTTTTAGATGAGATAGAGTGGGAATCTCCTGAATCCCAAATCCGTGAAAGGTTAGTCCTCGGATAATTTCTTTTAAAACATTAATTAATCATGTTTAAAATGGTGTGTTAACTTCAAGTGTTTCGGGGGTTCGGACTTCAGGAACTTTTAATGTATCTCGAGATGAAACTCCCAAAACATGAAACTGCGAAGCGATCAATTATCTAGTGATCGGTTTTAAGTCTTAATTAATCATATTTAATTTTAAGCATTTCGGGATTTCAGACTTTGGATATTTTAGGATAGGATACAGGGTAAACATCCAAACTCTGAACTACATAGTCATTAATTATCTCTTGATCATGATTAACTTAATTAATTAACATTTAATACATTGGCACTTTGATATTTTGGTGATTCGTAAATTCGTTCTTTGTTAAATTCCCGAAGGATCATCTCTCGTAGTGACGTGTTATAGATGATGTCATTCTGACATGTCGAGAGAAGGGATGTTCCACGTGTTACTTGGCATTGTGTGAATCCTCCAATGAAAATTTCAAAAATGGGTGCCACGTGTCAACTCAGGAAAGAGTCGAAAGGTACATGTGTCCTACGTCTCGTGCCTTTAAAAAGGTTTAGGAAAAGTGGTGAGCAGACACCTTTGGGTTTCAGAGTTTTTATCGTTAAGACTTATCGAAATGCCCGAAGTGCGGAGCTCTAAAGCAACCTTTAGTGATTTGCCTCTTTAAAATTTAGGCGGTTCCAGAACTCTAGGGGATATTAGGATCGTTCGATAAAAAAAGGAAAACTCATCAACAACAGATATTGTGCGTGCCTTATTTCTAATTAACCAATAATGAAGTTGATTTAAAATTCAAAAGTCATTTTCTAAGTTACCATTTTCTTTGGGAAAATTGTATTTTCATGAGGTGAAGAATATAAAGCTCAAAAGTTTAGAATTGTATGTGTTCCAACACTCAAGACCTTGATCTTCTTCCTTTTCTGGTTCTCCACCTGAGCTATAAACTCTTGAAACCAAATTAATACCTCATCCTTGGTATTCATAAAGAAGATTCAGGTTTTCCTAGAAAAGTCATCAATGAATATCACATAGTATGATGCGCCTTGCATTGATGATACTGACATTGACCCACTCACATGTGAATGGATAAGATACAAGATCCCCTTGGACCTACTCTCACTACTTGGAAAATAATCCTTCACATTATTTCCAAGTGCACACCCTCTACACACTCCCTGCTACTCAATACTGAACTTTGGAAGACCTATAACAATCCCCTTCAAAATAAACATTGCTTTGTAGTGTAGGTGTCGCAACCTCTTGTGCCATATCTCACATGGGTTGTCTCTATCGTGTACCAAATTCTTAACATTCTTTCCCTCCAACCTATATAAAGTTTCCTTGTTAACCCCAACGACCACTGATGTGTCCAAGATAGCTTTCTCTAGATGTATGAGTACTTTCCCTCTTTGAAAAGTAATGAAAAAACCCTTGTCCTCCATAGCTGAGACTGAGAGAAAAATATTCTTCGGTCCTGAAATGTAAATCATATCTCGGGCATCCAACGAACCTATTGACTCAAGTTGGAATGTAATTATTCCCTCTCCCTTCATTTCATATGTGGCATCATCGCCAAGCTCCACATGAACATCTAAGTCCCTCTCCGACAGACTGCTAAATATCTCTCGTGATTTTTTCATTTGATGAGATGCATCAATGTCCAAGTACCACACTTTTTTCTTTTAGACTCTTCCCGAGTCTCTTCCCATATGCGATCATCCCAATGTATCTGCGAATCTAGTATTTTTTCCCAAGTGCAAACTCCCTTGACAAATGGTTCCCAAGACTTGGGAAGACCATTCAATGCCACATTCATGAGATTTACGTCCTCCATTTTCTCCCCTATGGCTGCAAGTTTATCACATACCTATGTGATCCTCATGAAATAGCTGGTAGCATTGTTAGATTTAGACATCTACACAGATCTGAGTCTATTTCTTAAGACCATATTCCTATTCACGTCAGTGCTCTAGAATAGACCTACCAAGGCATCAAACATATCTTTGTCCATATTCTTCTTGGATATGTGAGAAATTAGATGATCCTTCACTAAATCCAAGAT
>ML839635.1:53211-71699 GCA_009831015.1 Picea engelmannii | reverse complement strand
ATATATATAGTGTTTAGTAATTAGTTAGTTATTTCTCTCTTTTATTCGTTTCTTTTAGGATTCTTAGATTGGCTAACAGAGCCATTAAACCCGTCAGAATGAGTTACACCAAACGGCTTGGGTTATTTAGGCAACCCCAGACCGGACTCGCTCTTCTAGTTGATAGACGATGAATTTTTCCCATCAACAAGGCCATGAATCCACCCCAAGGGAGGGTGTTTGCTTTTCCATCTCAGTCGGGGACATAGTTAGCATCCCCTCTTCCATCAATAAAACCTTAATCCATTAGGGGGATTTCTCTCAATAGTCTTCCCCTTTCGTATTTCTTGAAATGTGTTTCTGCTCGTGAAAAATATTAGTGATTCTCAGTTGCAAACTCAATAATATATCCTTCTAATGTTGTATTGACCTAGAAATTGATTGCTCGTATTACTGGATGATCTAGCTGATGAAGTGTTGCAATATTTTATGTATCCAAAACACAGGTCTTCTTGACTTGTTCTTGGAATTCTAGAGCTTCTTCGAGCCTATCTATCAAGTGGAAAAGTTCTTACGGGAACTTAACCCAGAATATCTCATATTGGTCATTCGATCTTTCTAAGTAAAAAGCAACCTCCCATGTATCTTTCACAGTTTTTCCTCTAAGTTCTACTTCTTTCCATATGAAGGCGTCACAATTTATCTCCCACCACTGGTGAATATCATATCTGTGAATCCACAGAAGCATTCTCCCTACAGGTTCCCTTTTAACGCATGTCCCGAAAACGGAACCATTTTGTTGACGTGGAATTGATCATACCAGGGTCCTTCTCAAGTTGCCAACAAAATTCACTGATTAGTCCAAAGAGAAGATGTCTCACCCAAAGTGAAACCAAGAAATAAAGATAGGGAAGGGCAAGGAAAATACTTAGGTGGCTTTCTAGAACCTTCAAGATTCACCATGATCTTGCGCAAGATAGAATAACTACAGAACATATATGAACTCATTCATACTGGAACTAAAGATACTCAAGTTGTGAAAGAATTTGTAAACAAAGACAACATATTGATCTTATCAAGCATAAAGAATTATTGTAAGGAGATAATTCATAAGCATAACATAAAATGACATAGTATATTTCAAAATTTTAGGTCCTTTTTTATATATTAGCAGCAAAGCTTCTCAGATACAATCTCAGAGATAGAAATCAGTACCATGCTACAAGCTTCTAGCTTTGGACTCATGTCACAGATCTCTAACTACCCTTTTTCCCCAAAAGTGTATACAAATTACTGTCACATAACCTTTTCTCAGCTACAGCTAACCATACTCAACGCTAACATCCAACCCAAACAACCAACAATAGCCAACAATAACATCCAAAAACCCAACCCCTTTACAATAATATGCATCTCATATATAGGCTTAGTGGAATCTTCTAGCTTTGGGCTCTACATGCTTTCTTGTTCTTGTTATTGTTCTTGTTTTGTTGTAACTGATTTTTCCTCACTGGTGTTGCGTTGTCTCTTTTCAAAATCTTTTTTTGTTTCTTTGCTTGCTCCACTGTTGTTGTTGGAAAAAAACACCCTACGGACTAGCAAATAGAGTTCAGAATTTGCATGCAGATTTGACCGAATAGAAAATACTTTCTACCTACGTCCCTAGATTTAAATCCACTTTTCTCAATAAATACACGGAAATTACCACCTACCTTATTACTGGCGTTCAATGTCGATCCTCCGTTGTGCTTGATTACTTGTTCGCAATGCTCCTTCCAAAGATGACCTGCACTCAAGACAAACAACAACTATGCATGCATGTTACTTCTATACTCACGGGTTAGAAATCAAACATAAGCTAATCAAATCATAGAAAGTTCATGAATTGGGACGGGAAAAGCATTCTCTTTATTACTTAAAGTGAGTCAACTTACAAAAGTTGAGACCGGCCACCACTCCTTGAACCTGATCCTGGGCTCCTCTTCTTTTGTCCTTCAACTGCTTTGCTTTAAATCTCCTTTGGCATGAGGAAAGGCTAAAGGGTTGGGACAATGGAATACGTAAACGGGCAGAGTTTCTTTTCTATATTTTTTCCTCTTCCAAATGGTACCCCTACCCCTTATTTTATAGGCTAGAAGGAGCTAGGGTTTTGGATGAACCCTCGACCATGCATGGCCGGGAGTTTCAATTAACTCACCCATAGATTTTTGTTCCGCTGGAAACTTTCCTTTTTTCGTGCTTTTGTAGGTACACACAGGCTGTTGTGAGACAGCCAGTGTGTACACGTGTGCAGTAATGGGTTAGGGTGTATGGGCCTTTACACAAGAGGATTTTCAAAGAGTTGTTTAGCAGAGTTTTGGCAAAGAATGGAAATGAGTTGGCCTGATGTCAGGTCAGCATATGTGGTGCAATTTAGGGTTATAACAGATGCACCCTAATGTGTGAGGTCAGAAGAGCATCTGATGGCCGAAATACATTACCAATCTTTACTGATGTGTCGAACGATTGACCCCGGGGATCAGGAACCAGGAGGTGTCATCTACAAAATAACAAATGCCTCATCGAAGCGGGCATACACATGCTCGAGATAAAATAGAACTATGGCTACCAATCAAATAAACTGTAGATCCATGTTAAATAACTATAAAGAGTAGCCACGAACAATACACAGTGGAGATACATCTCAAAATCAGAAAGATATACATGTAGAGTATAAATCTTCCAGAAGTTGATTTGGCCTGACGGTTAGAGATGAGATCTTCATAGCTCGAGCAACAATTTCAAAATCTTCAAAACTCAGGTAGGAGTGTAATATGAGTGTACGACTGCACTACCCAGAGGTATTTGATGGTTCTTCGGTCATGGACGTGATAATATTGATGATCAGACTGAAGCCTTCAATGATTTCAAACAAGGACTTGATTGGATGTTCGGGATGGACAGGTATGCGGACAAGAGACCTCTTACAGAGGGGCCAACTCAGGCTTAGTGACAAACTTCCCTTGGACAATAGCACGACACGTGATAAAACTCAGGTAGCATATATGTTAATCATAAGTCTATGAAGCAGGAGGCAACGCAAACTCTCCATATGTTTGGAAGAATAACCAAACAGTGGAGGACACAATTCTATTTAGCGAGAAAAACTTCCTAAGGTCGTACTACATCCCATAGTCTGATGATCAATCAGACAGATGTGCTTTATCCAAGGGCGAATCATTATGCTGCCAATAAAGAAAATACTTTTCCCATCCTCTTTTTGGGGTATATTTGATTTTTTTGTTCTTTTCGATAATTTTGGAAAAAGAATAAAGGAATATTACGTTACAATGGAGGAACAAGTATTGCAAACATACAAGCTCAAGACACAAGGACAAGACTAATGTTCTGGTAAAATGATACTCGGGAAAAATCCTCCGGTGGCCAAAGGTGTTAAGACACAGAAGTAAACTGTCACAAGGTTGGTGGATAAGGTATGCAAATGTGGTTGATGAAACACACAATGGTAACATCCTTCGATGTAAGTTTAATGAGCCCAAAGAAGGTAAGATCGGTGGTTTTTCATATTTAGAGAGTCTAAAAAAACATAAAAGGAGACTCCATTGGGGTACCTTTTTTTAATATAGTCTAGTCGGTTCGAAAAAGGGATAAACTAGCACCAATTAGACATCGATTCAAAACCATTTTAACGAGTGTGACAAGGATAAGATCACTCGGATATTTTTTCACTTTTAAGGAGTCTGAAAAAATCTTAACTATAGACTCCGTCAGGAATATTCTTCTCGACCAGTTTAACGAGTGTGAAAGAATAAGATCACTTGGAAATCTTTTCAATTTTATGGAGTCTAAAAAGAGCTTAACTATGGACTCCATGGGGGTTTCTTTTTCGTAAGTTTAGTCCCTCAGGCCCAAAAAGGGGATAAAATTATACCTGAGAGTACTCTTCTAAAGAACGGAAATTCGATAGAGTATACCTTTTTTCGTACAGTTGATCGTCCGAACTGAAAAAGGGGTAAACTACCACCAGACAGACGTGACTTCAAATTTCAGTTTAATGAGCGTGAAAGGCCACAAGATCGCTCAGCAATCTTTTCATTTTTAGAGGGTCTGAAAAGGGCTTAAAAGGAGACCCGTTTATTTTCTGGTAGTCCTGAGGGTGAGACAAAGAGCGAAGAAGAATCATGCAAATAAGGCTCAAACTCATATTCAGGAAAGACTATAAGGACTCCCAAGCCTACAGTGTTTTAGAGACGGCATGGACACCATAATGCAACCAGGACCTACCTAGGGCATCCATGTTCTGGTAAGCTCTACCACCAAGTTGCGACACTTCTAAATCAGATATGATGGTTCTGTGTCACAACCTAATGGGATCGATCCTATAGCAGAGGAAAAAGACAACGAGATGCAAAAGTTGGGGTAATAACCTAACCTATATGCTCAAGTTGACTCTTGGAAAAAAAATTATGGACCGTCAAAATTTTCTGAAAACTCAAAAAAGTGTCCCAACACCCGATCAAATCCCTCCCATATAACTCTGGAATCACTCTAAATAGTTTTTGGTATAAAGAAACTGATAAGGGAGGCCAAAAAAGTGACAAAAAGAGGACAAAAATTCTATAAATAGAAGTTGGCATCTCATTATCACCATTGCTGATTTGGAAATTGACTCTGGAGCCAAAAGACCCCCTTTTCTAAAAACGGTGATTCCGGGAGCTATAGTGAACGAAACGAACTTCTGCTTCGACCAAGTAAGTACAAACTCCCTTATATAGCTATTCAATTCTTCAATTTTGTTTTTAAGTTCATTTTTTGGGTGGGCGCCGACCTTAAAAAAGTCGGCCCTAGGTACACGTGTCCTGTCTCTGGACAGGCCGCATGTACATGCGGGCAGAGTAAAGGCTGCCCGCATGTACACGTGACTGTCGCCTCAACAGCTCGCGTGGACCCCCCTTTGTAGGAAAAAAAAATTAAAAGGCAAGTGTTGACCCTCCTGAACCTTGTTGTGTTGGCAGGATGTATCTCCAGTGGAGGGAAAGAGAGCATGAAGCTATCAGTGGGTTGGTTGTAGGAGATCCGAATTTCATGGCCGTGTTGATGCAATGTGGTTTACTGAAGTTCTTTCTGTGTCTGTTTATGCATGCACAACCAAGGCTACTGAATGACTTGATCGACTACTGGCATCCTAACGCAGAGGCCTTTATGCTGGAGGGACAATCACCGGTGCCCACCACAGAGGATATCTATTTTTTGACTGGCCTCTCAAGGTGAGGGGAACCAGTCAAATTTAGGACGTTTCCTACGGGACTGAGTAAGATATCGGAACTGATAGTTGAGCACTATGAGGCTGGGACTGATCGTGCAGGCTCCCAGGTACCTATCAGTAAGATCACTAACCTATCGCTGTAGGCAATATTATTACTGATTGGGCAGATTACCAGTTTTGCAGCCTTGCATCAGGCTTCTCACGCACATATGAACTGTGCGATCTAGTGCTTGAATGCACAGGTTTTTGACTGGAGTACTACATTACTAGAGTGCATGAAGAGGCAATTGACAGATTGTCGATAGTGGACACAAAGGAATTTTGGGTTCGGGATGATCTTGTGTTCATTTTTCTTCAAGATAGTTCTGAGCTTTAGCCCTCAGGAAGTAGTACGAGGACATCAGGCCTCATTTCCTGCAGTGTGTAGATGGGCAGTATTACTACCGCGATAGGGTGGTGGAAGGACCAATGAGTCCTTCGATGATGCATTCTTTGCGTCGTTGTCATGGAAGATTCCTGTGATCGAGGACTACCCATATGCAGGGATAGATTTTTCTAGAGATCCTGAGAAACCCGTGCCTCCTGGTGAGGAGCGAGGGGAGATGGGTAACTCTCCACCTTTGTAGTTTTTTTTTTTTTTTTGCATATGTAATTTTTATGTCATTTTTGTGATATATATCATTTTTTTTTGTATGCCAATGTATTTGACGGGTAAATTTTTGTTGTATGCAGATGTGGGACCAATGTGACCTGCCAATTATGCACGGAACAGGCGTCTTCCTCGGCCAGAAGCCGCAGCTGTCGCTGCCAGAGGAGCAGCAGTAGCAGGGAACCTCCCAGCCAGGGAGGCTGAGAGAGTCCTTAGACGAGTTGAGCAGAACTTCACTGCACTCACTTGCACAGTCTCGATGGAAGAGATAGAGCACCTGCCACCATCCATGCAGCCTCATGTCATGGGGGCACCTCGGACGTGGGTCTTATTGTTTAGGCATTTAGCCCATGCTGTGGACTATTATAACATGGCCCATAGGCCCTAAACCTATTTAGACTTTTTACGTGCCATGAGCACTTACTTGTATATATTTTTTGAGGGTATAAGCCATGTGTACTCTGGTTGTTTTATGATGTTATATATGGTTTTTTTTTATCTTTTGTGTCTTAAGGATCGCGTGTGCAAAAATGTATTTACATGCTTATGTCAACGTTCTTTCATATGTGTGCAAGATGCCAATCTAAAATTTGATTAGCTAGAGTATCTGTAATTTGGCTTAATCTCCTAGAAACATGAAAATATGTAATATAATCAAAGTTTTGTTCTAAGAGACGTACCCTAAGGAATCATCGGTGTAAAGTTGGATCATGAACCCGGTATACTCTGTTTAGCTGCGACACAACCAGTTGAGTGTCGATATAGACCCAGAGATGAGAGATACCCAATGACAAGGCATCACAAAGCAACTCAATAACTGCACTATACTCGGTGACATTATTTGTGGTGTCACCTAAGTATATACCTCAAGAAGATAACAACTAGCCCTGAGGTGTAAATATTACCCAAGCTGCGAAGGCAAGCCTCCGCGTGTGCCAACTAGCACCGTCTGCATACCCAACGAACACCTCAGAATCACTTGACATCTACAATATTGACGAAAGATAACATCAATGACACATCCATAACACTTAAAAGAAACTTAAAAAGTAATAGTACAAATACTATACATATGTTACAGAAAGTTACCCACAGTGACCTGCCTATGAGTAATACTTCTTGAGGTAGAGCCCATTTCTAGGCTCCGCCAAAGCATTCCCTTCAAAATCAACCAAATGATAAGTGCCCTTTTTTAATACCTCTTTTATGATGAAGGGTTTGAACCACATGGGTTTAAACTTTCCTGCCCCCAGGGGGTCCTTATCTTGGTCATAGACCAGGACAAGGTCGCCCTCAGAGAAAATTTGAGGATGAACGGACCTATCATACTGACACTTGACCTTATGTTTGTGAGCCTCGTTGGCCAGGGCCACATCGCGATGCTGCTCATTGAGCTGCTCAAGGTGTATTAACCGTTCTTCAAGCGGAGAAGTGTCTGGCAATAATTGTACTGCCAATTTTAGAGATGGGATCTGACATTCGATGGGAAAGACTGCCTACAACCCATAAATGAGTTGAAAAGGTGAGAAACTGATTGCAGTCTTAATAGATGTTCGGTAAGCCCATAATGTCGAGTATAACATCAAATGCCAATTTGACTTGGATGAGTTGATAGTTCGTTGTAGAATAGTCTTAAGAGTTTTTTTTATAGTTTCCACCTACCCATTGGCTTGGGGGTAGTAAGGTGATGAATGCTCTTATCGTAACCCAAGATTTGATGTTAATTTGGTCATCATTTGGTTCTGAAAGTGACTACCATGGTCAGTGACAATCTCTCTCGGGATGCCAAACCTTGCTATGATCCAGTTGAATAAGAAGAGAGTTGCAGTCTCTCCATCATCTTTAAACGTTGGCATAGCTTCGACCCACTTAGTGAAGTAGTCGACAACTACAATGATATAGAAGTGCCCCCTTGTTGACGGGGGGTTGCATGTAGTGTAATCAATCCCCCACTTAGTGAAGGGACCAACTGTGATGACAGGAAACATAGGAGCGGGATGTGCCCTCATCTTTCGAGAGAAGATTTGGCACGGATGGCACTTCTTGACCGATTCGATACAATCTTTGATAAGTGTCGGCCAGAAGTAACCTGCTCGTAGAATATTTTGGGTTGTTTCCAACCCAGATAAATGACCAACACAAGATCCAGTATGGCAATCATTGAGCATGATGATGGCCTCCTCATGAGTGAGACATCGACGTAGGATGTCGTCTACACCTCTCTGATACAACGATCATCGAGTATGAGATAATTCTTAGCCTGATGGTGTATCCATCGATGCTCGTCACGAGAAGCAGAGGTGGTGCATTTGCAAGTCTTGAGATAGATAAGTATATCTCCATACTAGGGGTCTGAAGATGTAATCAAAAACATATCTCCCCAGATAGGTGATTCATCAGGCACAACGTCACCTGACTCAACCGAAAGTTCTGAAATAAGCTCTGCGAAGACCAATGACTTCTTGGACTTTTCTGAAACGAAGTCTAAGTCAAATTATTGGAGGATGACTATCCATCTACTGATTTTTCCACCTATAACTCGTCATGTCAACATGTACTGGAATGGATTCACGACAGCAATGACGGTGGTCTTGCGAAACATAACATAGTGACGGAACCGTTGAACAGCATGAATTATTGCCAACGCAAGTTTTTTGATATGAGAATAATTGAGTTCCGGTCCTATGAGGCCTCGACTAAGGTAATAGATCACATATTCTGAGAATGAATCATCTTCCTGAACTAAAACCATGCCAATGGTTGACTCTGCGGCAACCAGATATAATAAGAAATCTTTGTTATAGTTAGGTGGTCGTAGCAGAGGTGTGGTTGTGAGGGAGTGTTTTAATGCGTCGAAAGAGAGTTGAGCGGCTTCGTCCAAGAAAAAAGTAATGTCTTTCTTTAGTAAACGCATAAAGCCCTTGGTGATTTCGGCATAGTTGGCGATGAAGCGTCGTAAGAAGTTCGCCTTGCCTTGTAGACTTTGAAGTTGTAGGATTGTGTGTGGGGGGGGGAACTGTATTATTGCCTCCACTTTAAGAGGATCGACCATGATCCCTGTTGTTGATATGATGAAACCTAACAAACGTCCTGACATTACACAAAAGTTGCACTTGTTTGGATTCAAGTGAATCCTAAAGTAGTGACAACATTCAAAGATTAATATAAGGTGTATGGGAAGATTCGTTCGCTTGCAAGAGCGTGATGCTAAATCATCTAGATAGGCCTCGACTATATGCTTGAGGTCATGAAAGGAAAAAGACATGGCCGGCGGGAATGTGGCTCCAGCATTTTTAAGGCCAAAAGGCATCTTACGATATGCGAATGTACCCCACGGACAAATGAATGTCGTTTTATGTTGGTCTTCGGGTTTGATTTGGATTTGATTATATCCCGAAAAACCATCCATGAAATAAAAGGCTTCATAACCGGCACATTCATCAATGATCTGGTCAATGAATGGTGTTGGAAAATTATCTTTGGGACATGCCTTGGTTAAATCACGGAAATCAGTACATACACGAATCGTGCCTTGTTTTTTATTGACCGGCACAAGATTTGACACCCATTGAGTCAAATGGATAGGATAAATAAAACCTGCCTTTAGCAATTTCTCAACCTCAATCTTGATGGTTGTTGTTTTCTTGGGATTGACTAGACGAAGTTTTTGTCGAACAGGCTTCGCATCAGGATACGTTGTGATTTCATGTTCAACTATTTTTGGATCGATACCTTGAATTTCCTCATAATACCAGACAAAAACGTCGCGAAATTCTTTGAAAAGATCTGTGTAAATTTGAATCTCTTCGGGGGATCAATCCGCTTCAACGAAGACATTCTCCATGACGTCAGGGTTTCGGGAGATGTTGATGGGTATAGTTTCAGTGATAGTTGCCATAGTTCCCTCAGCATAAATTTCCTGTGTAGCTAAGAGATTGATAGGACACGGTTGATCTCCCGTTATGGTAACAGTGAATTCTCCTGCTTCGATTCGACTTAAATTTGGGAGAAAATATGATCTGTGGTGAAGATCTTCCCAAGGTTTGTCTAGACTAGTCATTGCTTTGATTACTACTTCATCAGAAGGCAAGACTAAGTCTAACGAATCGACATTAGCGAGAGAACCCTGAACCCAAATAGGCTCTAGAAATGGATCTAACTCTTGTGTAGGAGTCGGATCAGGGTTAGTTAAAGCTTGTTGGACTAAAGAGTACACTACCCCAGTGGCAGACAAGGGCATGGACATGCCTGGGTTCCCTGTCTCATCCATCGTGGCTGATGGGGAAGGAAGAATCCAAGGATCCTCAAAGTAAGTCGTGCAGAACGATGAAACTTGAAAAATCTCAACCTTATGGTGATTAGATATAAATTTGATATAGTCATAGGGAGGTGGGTAATCGAAGGTACCCATCAAGGATGGGCACAAACCAACTCCTACATTAACAACACCTGCTTGAGGATTATCAATCATCAGGACCGTGGATGGCCCCAAAGCTGGGTCAAGTCTGGAGAAAGACAATTGATCGATGGACACTATCCGACCCTCATGTGGAAACAACAAGACTCGGAAAACTGTAGCAACCACAGCTTGCATAGCATAATTCCAACTCTATCCTAACAAGAGGTTATAGTCGAGGGGAGCATTGACTACCTCTACTTCGACACACATGGTTTTCCCTCCTAACTGCAGAGGGAAAGAAGGAACGATGCCATGTGGTCGGAATGAACAACCATCGAAAGCAGTGAGGAGACTAGGTGATGGAGACAAATGGGCTGGCCAATGGCCTTCCAGCATGCTAACGACATAACTCATATTAAGGTGCCCTTGTCAACCACCGTGAAAAAGATATTCGGAGTAAAAATTTTTGTGGGATGAGCCACTACTATCTGAAACGCTACGTGGTAAGGAAGACGAGGTTTTAAGTCGGTTTTATCTAACATGATGGTGCCTGGATTACAAGTCTCAGTAGAGCCCAAAGTAGTTAACAAGGCTTTCCTCTGAGCAGGGAAGCTTTGGAGGACCTCCAAAGCAAACATCGCAAAGGGCGTTTGTGATAAATCCTCCACCACAGAGTAATTCTTGGTGGCCCTTGCGTTTGGGTTGTGAGAAGATTTTTTAAATGCACCCTTTGGAATGCATGTCATTGTTTCTCCCAACGTATTCTCAATATGTAGAGGAAGAGATGGGAGATCATCTTCTTTACCCTTCTCAGAAGCGCTTGGTTTACTATAGTCATGAGCTCTAGTTGATATGAAAGCATCACCCCTAACCATATATACGTTTGTGGATGAGGGATTGTTTGGAGGTGGGTAGGTTTCTTGGCTGCCCCCTTCTGTGCTTGTAGAGGCTTGAGTTAGATTTTTCCCATGTTGAAAGGGATTAGTCAACACTGCTTGATGTTGTTGTGTGACAAACTTTTGGGCCTATGCAAGTCAAGGACAAATATGGGTCGGGTGGTCTTTCGTGCACAAGTTGCATGGATACCTCGCTTTCTATTTTTCCATGTTGTCCCCGCCAGCATTATCAATGGGTTTTTTATCCCCCTTACCCTTCTTTTATTGTTTTTTCTTCCCTTCAGGCTGTTGGGTGGCCTTTGGGTTAGTCGACTGCACGGTGTGTACTTCCGACGTTTGGGTAGGGGGAGTAGCCAAAGAAGTAGTTTGGTTAGCCGTTGTGTGTTGTATGGATAACTATTGCAACTGTTTTGTCAATTGCTCAGCGGGCTTGGTTTGTGCTGAACCAACAATACCATCGGCATGTGGTCCAACTCTCTATCTAGTTTTATCTAGTATCGAACATGGCGCATTTGGCAAGATGTTGTATAATAAACCAGACTGAGAATAGATGAGCTCAAACTATTGAGCCCTCATGATGCCATCTTCTTCGGAGAAAACTCTAGATGTCACGATGTCTTTGTATAACTGTGGGACCAAAGACTTAAGGAACCACTCAAGTAGGAATGTTGGTGGGATTGGTACCTTAATTAAACTCTTCTGGCATCTCCACTCTCGGATATGGTCAGATATATGGTCCGTTGTTGTCTGTTTGAAATTGGCTAGTAGCTCTGTGCCAGCATCGTATCTCACAGGTAACTGTAAATGGTTAAGGAAGGCCATCGCCAGTTCACCAAAAGAAGAGTATCTTGAGTGATCGAGCTCGATGTACCATTTTGTGGCACTCCCAATAAGATTATGTTGAAACAATTGCAACTGTACGGAGTCATATTTCAATGAGTTAGATGAGCACCAAAGATGAAAGGTAGTCACATGATCACCTGAATCTTCATTAGGCTTGGCCTCGAACTTTGGAATGTCCGAAGGAAACTTTGTCGGCATAGGAGGCCAACGTGGATTGTGACAAATAGAATCATTTAACAACCTTGTCAAATCTGGCAAGTGTAAAGTCGCCAGGAATGGTAGTTTGGGTTACTGTTGATAACCTGGGAAAAAGGGTCCTGGAGTTTGACTAGCACCAGGTTGCCAGGAAAAGTTTGATTGTTGGCCTGGATTCTGCTAGAAACCATGGCCCTGACCAGCGTAAGGATTTTTCATCCGTGGAGACATCATCGGCTAATTTCCCAAAAGGACATAGAGTGTTGGGTATGCATTGTATTCGAAGGAATTTGGGAAGAATTACCCCATGTCGGTCCTGTGGGGAGAGGCATAGTAGTATGTCCGGGGTTCCATTGACTGTTGAAAGAATTACCCCAGAATGGCATTCCGAAGGAGGGAACGGATCCTTGTCCCAAAGTCCAAGGTCCTGCTATGTGTGCCCCCTGTGCAGGAATAGTACCGTGCACAGGAGTAGATTGTCCAAAAATGGGGTTTCCCCCAGTTGGGAAAGAAGCTGACAAGAAAGTGTTGTTACCAAACATTCTGTTCCAAGAAAATGGTGTTGAACCTACCGACATACTGTGCGAAGGTGGTCCTTGACTCCCCGCTCAAAATAAACTATTGTGTGTAAGTTTCCCGGCGGATTACTGATGTGGACCACCAAGCGAAGGGGACGAAGGAGGGATATGACCTCCTACATAAGGAAAAGCATTAAAAGGGACAGGAGTTCCCCCAAGGTGACCTTGCAGAGGAGCGCTAGAGCTCCCTACCCCCAGACCCAAAGTCTGTAAAGTGGAGTAGGTTAGTACAGGACTTGTACCCGAACTAGGCATACCGTATGAGAATGGAGGCCCTGTCGCACTAGGTGTGAAGGGGGTTGTGGCTGCCGCCATAGACAGGTTCGGTCCATTGTGTGATGTAGTTGCGGTTGACACCATGGTGTCTCGGACCAACGATGGTAGGTTAGGATATGACTCTCCTGTGGTGGCAACGGTGGTAGGAATTGAAGAATTCCCAGAAGAAGTAACAGCATTTGTTTCCATTGTTGTATGAGGCACTGTCTGATGTTCATGAAATTGGATTGGTACAATAAACGGTGCCAAGATATCAGTGGTTGGGGTTTCAATTGAGCCAAGAGTGGTTTCTTCAAGGTCCAAAATGGTTGATTCCTCCGGGGGTTGTTTGGGCACAAAGGTTTGAAACCCGGTCACTTCAAAAGACCCTTGTTGGTCTAGCTTCCACCTTAATGGTGGCGGGGGTGGCTCCAATGTAACCGACGGCAAGCCAAGAAGCCTTCGTGACTGGCGGAGCTCGGGATCCTCCACTATGTGAGAAGTCCAAGACACGCTAAGGTATTCTAAATGTTCAAAAGTAACACACACTAAAAAGAAGCCCCTAAGATATAAGACAAGCAATCACTAAACTATTTGGAAGAACAGTTACAACAACCAACACTAGAGCAACTTACCGGTGCAAGTGAAACTCGAACAAGGAAGCACCCTCCGGGTATACTCTACAAAGCATGGCCCAATGTCTATCCTAGGTACCATGGTATACCCCTGCAGTCACCTGTGTATGTCCCTAAAAAGATTGGCCACTAGGTTGTCAGCACGTGAACAGTCACCAGGCGGGTACAGTTGAAAGTCGAGTAGACCACAATGAGCAGGGTATCGAGCTCGAAACCTGTCAAGGGTATCGAGAGAAAAAGGTATGGAAGACAACTGAGGACCTCAAAAGTATTTGAGACCCACAAAGCCCCATGGTAAATGCAAATGACGGAATCCCAAAACAAGCCCTTTATATGTGTTCTCCACTACGATTGGTCCGGCTTTGGAGGGGTTATCTCCGCTACCTTTCCTCACGCGACTTCGTGTTTATCCCCTATGTTAGAGGGGGATCTTGGATAACTTCCATGAAACTGGACTTAGACACTCCCTATCTTAGACTCCAATGTTTGGTTTTAAATGGCCTTGAAGAGTTTCCTTTCCAACCTAATCCAAGGCCCTAGTCCTGAACTAGTTTGTGAACCCTACAAACATAAAAGTCTAGTAGATTTTAAAATTAGTATTGTTTTTATGGCTTTGTATTACATTAAGGGGTATGAGTGTGAAATTGATGATGTGTAAAAGACGATTGAAAAAAATGAATGAAAAAGCTGGAAAAAAAAACTTTTACTGAATGCAAAATTTCAACAACTTTTCACAAAGAAAGATTTTTAATTTTTCTAAGATTTTGGACAGCAAACTCAAAAGAATTTCACTCGACCATGAGCTACTTATGATCTAAGTGAACTGTAAAAACTTATGAAATAAAAGACTTTACCCAAGCTAATGATGCAGAAACACACTTTTCAACCAAAGAAGAAAATGAAAAGAGATTTTTTTTTTATTTAAGTGCTAGTAAAGCAAAAAGGGGAAAATATCGACAAGCAAAAACCAAGAAAAACAATTCTGGCTTAAAGCACAGATCGCAAAGAGTCAGATTAAATAATCACACAATGGAAATTGTAAAAAAAATGACTCTCACGCTTGTCTAAAAACCATAAAAAAAAAAAAATATTATATTTGTCTATAAACTTTTAACTGAGAAAAAGAAGGTTAAGGGTAAGATGAATCCTAAGCTACTCACTATTCAAACATAGATTCAAACACCTGAGAGGAATACTTCTTATCAAAGGAGGGGATGACTACCCCACCCTGAACAAAAAGTATTCTGTACAAGCACGCAACTGTCACTTAAACAGCACGCGTGCAAACACGTGCTGAACAGAGACAGAGGGCGTGTACACATGGGCTGACCTTGTACAGGCCGTGTGTATATATAAAATCTAAGGAAAAATATGAAAACAGACATACCAGACCAGGAAGAGGCCTCTGGTATTGATAACCAGGATCCCTTGAAGGCATGGATACTCTTTATAACAGAAAAAAAAAATAATGCAAGGAAAAGCAATAAGGCAAAAAATAATCTGAGATAGGACTGTTAGCAAACAAGAATCGGACAGAATTCCAAAAAAAACCCTGAGAATGTGTGATTCTGACAGGGACGAGGAGGACTACCTCTAAGTGTCTCTGAACTCCTACACACTACTGCTATCTCTACAGCTAGCGTTCATACACGGGCTGTAAGAGGATAGGGCATGGGTACAGTCCTTCAGGCCATATGCAGGCCACATGTACCTCTGTGTGTCCCGAAAAACACAGTCAAGGAGATGTCAGGGAAAGTTGGTATGGAAAACTAGACTCCCTGCTAGCTCAGACCTTACAGAAATGAAAGAAAAAGACAGGCAGGGAAACAAAAACTAGTCTTTAAACTACCCAAAAACTTAAATAAAAATTCCAGGAACCCTAAAGAGTATCCTTCCCCAGTACGGTCACCAATTCTGTTATTGGGAAAAACACCCTATGGACTAGCAAATAGAGTTCAGACTTTGCATGCATATTTGATCGAATAGAAAATACTTTCTACCTATGTCCCTAGATTTAAATCCCCTTTTCTCAGTAAATGCATGGAAAGGACCACCTACCTTATTACCGGCATTCGATGTCGATCCTTCGTTGTGCTTGATTACTTGTTTGCAATGATCCTTCCAAAGATGACCTGCAATCAAGACAAACAACCACTATGCATGCATGTTATTTCTATACTCACGGGTTAGAAATCAAACATAAACTAATCAAATCATAGAAAGTTCATGAATTGGGATGGGAAAATCATTCTCTTTATTACTTAAAGTGAGTCAACTTACAAAAGTTGAGACTGGCCACCGCTCCTTGAACCTGATCCTAGGCTCCTCTTCTTCTGTCCTTCAACTGCTTTGCTTTAAATCTCCTTTGGCATGAGGAAAGGCTAAAGGGTTGGGACAATGGAATACGTAAACGGGCATAGTTTCTTTGCTATATTTTTTCCTCTTCCAAATGGTACCCCTACCCCTTCTTTTATAGGCTAGAAAGAGCTAGGGTTTTGGATGAACCCTCGACCATGCATGGCCGGGAGTTTCAATTAACTCACCCATAGCTTTTTGTTCCGCTGGCAACTTTCCTTTTTTCATGCTTTTGTAGGTACACACAGGCTGTTGTGAGACAGCCAGTGTGTACACGTGTGCAGTAATGGGTTAGGGTGTATGGGCCTTTACACAAGAGGATTTTCAAAGAGTTGTTCAGCAGAGTTTTGGAAAAGAAGGGAAATGAGTTGGCTTGATGCCAGGTAAGCATGTGTGGTGCAATTTAGGGTTATAACAACTGTCCAATTCTTTTGTATCTTGTGCAACTCATGTTTGACCAGAACTGGGACTGTAGACCTTATTGGGCGCAATCTTCAAACCAAAAATGAAGGGCCCAACAGAATCGGCGTTGGCCAAACTCACTCGAGCTCCTTGGATGGTATACCCATGATTATGTGTAGGAGCTTGCACCAAGGTGTAAGTTCATTAAGTTGGTCATCAATGTAACTTTTCCACCCGCTTTATCCCAGCCCCTTCTTGTCTTGATTTCGCAACATTGGATTTCATCACCAACTAGTGACTTCGAAATGAGAAGTTTTGTTTATGTGTTTGATATATATATTTTATTAGTGAGTGTTGTTTGTTTCTCTAGTTTGAAATAGATTTATTTCATTATTTATTTGGTGTGGCCAACATTGACCCTCATCTTTCACGTAGGATGCAAGGGATACCTCCAGAAGAGATGGAATAATATGCTCATTTTCTTCCTAATTCACTAGAGGGTCCTTCTCCTGAAGGAGAAATCAATAATGGTGCATCCTCTGAGATTGGAAGTTCTATTCCATTGGTAGAATCAACACTTCTTGTAAATCCGTTATTGAGTGTTATACAAGATCCACTTTTTCTCCGAATAAACCCGTTGGGAGACATTGTTGTTGAAGGCTATACTAGAATACCTAGTAGACCTTACACAGATTCGGGTGTAGATGATCCACCCTTTCAGATTGAATCGTTTAGAACTATCGTTCATACTAATGGAATTTTTAATCCTAGCTCAGTCTTCGTCTGTTATTTTTGGAGGATCTCCTTGGGACATGATATTTTTGATAAACTAGGAATGAGCCCAAATCAACCTATGTCATCACATACACCCATGAATTACACTGCTAATACAGTACCTTTAGATCATTTTACTGGAACAAACAGTAATTTTTTTACGGTTTCAGACCAGTTGTTGGTTGGTTTTCATACAATTCTTCCCCTCCAGCTCACTAGCTTGACTGTAGTCCCACAAGTTACACATGTTTCTGTCATAAGTCTGGTCACAACTCAAGCTCCTATTGGAATGCCACTTCCACCTAGATCAAGTCCATCACTTCCACCTGGGTACAACACTTTGAATACTTCTATTGCTAATCCTGCCTAGAGTCCATCTGACATTCTTAAGATGACAGTCGATCGGGAGAAGATCCAAATAATCACGTCATGACATTTCATCTTTTTTGTTCATCCAACTCATTAATGGATGACTCCATTTGATTATGTATTTTCCAACAAACTCTTATGGTTTCAGAAACCAAATGGTATATCAAATTTCCACGAGGATTCTTCAATGATTTCAACACCTTATTTATGGCTTTCTTAACGCATTACTGGTTACCGATACAATATGAGAAAGGAATTGAAATTTTGAGTTCATTTAAACAATCCTCTTCTACTCATATTTCAGATCATATTAACGAGTGGAGGAGGAGAGGATGATTAATCAAAGTTCCCCTTCCTGATCAATTGTTCGTTGAGTGTTTTACCAAATCACTCATTGGTCCTATATCCCATGATGTTTCCATGGGTGGTGGTGTCACTAAAGAGTAGGCGAATAGTCATGCTCAATACTTAGATCTCATTTATTCACAAATGGGCACACTATGTGACTTGATCCCTAATGCTCCTTGCCCGTATACAAATCCAACCCCAACACCTCTAGTAGCTTCTCATGTAGTTGATGGTGTGATTGGAACTTTTCATGCTGAAACTCAGTCTAAATAAGCCAGTCATTCCAATCCCAAATCTACTACTTTTAATGTACAAAATAGTACTCCTCACTCCTTCTCCCAGTAAAACCTCTAAGGTTAATACGGTTAATTCTACACCTACTGGTAAAAATCAAAATAAAAAGAAAGGGAAGGGTAAGAATAAAGAGGATAAAAATAATAATCAACAATCCAATAAACCCAAGATTTTTCTTGTTGATGATAAAGAAAAGAGAAAACCTCATTATCCTTGTCTTATCTGTGGTGAGGATCATTATACAAAATATT
>ML839635.1:16696-35935 GCA_009831015.1 Picea engelmannii | reverse complement strand
TTGCTACAGTAGTTGGAATGGTGTTGGCTTGAGGTACAGTTGTTGCGACCGGTGTAACATCTTCTTTATTTATCTTTTCTTGTTACTGTTGTTTGTAAAATCCTGTTTCAGCATCGCAAATCATGGACTGTTTCAGAAACGGGATTCGTGTCCTATTTGGTTTCATAAACGTGGTCTCAAGCAGTGGCGATGGTTGTAATGGTGTTGGCTTAAGATACAGTTGTTGTGTCCAGTGTAACTACTATATGTGAAATGTTGTTTCAGCATCACAAATCACGAACTGTTTCAGCAACGGGATTTGCGTGCTATTGACTGTTTCAGCAACGTGGTCTCAAGCAGCAACAGTATTAACTGCAGTTCAAACTATTTCAGCAACTATATATTTCTAATTAATGGGTAAGTATGAGAGTAATGTAAAATTACATGTAAAACAAATTAAACATATAGCAAAGAGAAGAAACGTTATATACCTTTGGAGAAATAGGTTAAGGCGATACTGTAGGCTTAAATATGAGTGGGAAAAGGATGTAATGATAGCAAAAAGTATGAGAAAAAAGATACATTATAGGGTCCTAACACGCACGTGCCACTCAAAACTACAGTATTGTATAATATCTTGCACAAGAACCTTTTGCAATGTCGGCTCTTGAATTCCTTCAAAGTTGTCCTACGCAATGGAAGGCATTGTTAAAGGCTATTGGTGGAATTGATCCTACCCATACAAACTTGATGATATTTGAATTTGAATATCACATTCCAAGACTCCCTCATTAATTAGTGTTTCAAATACAAGTCATTGTGGAAAATAAGAGCATTTGTTGAACCATTGTTGATGAAGGAGCTTCGACTTGTATCATGTGCGTTACTTGTTGGAAATCCATTGGCTCTCTTGCCCTTAGCAAGTCACACGATACTCTAAAATATTTTAATGGTACAAGATTTAATCCTTATGGTGTTCTTCCTTCGTTATCTATTGTGTTACAAGGCAAAGAGGTTACTGTCTAGGTTGAGGTGTTTGATGCACCTCTCGATTACAACATTCTACTTGGCCATAGTTGGATTGATTCTATGCACGTAGTTATTTCTACTCTTTTCCATGTGATACATTTCCCTCACCAAGTAAAAGTTGTTACTATAAATCAGCTCACCTTCTTTAGGTCCGATTCACGCACTAGTAACGTTCCTTTCATTGCAAAAACACCTCCTGGTTATGAGAATGTCGATGTGGGTCTTTTAAAGGATTCATCATTAATGGGTACCTTCCCCATTCCACCACATGATGTTCCTCCTCATTTTTTCACTTTGATTAATATGATCTCGACCACTGTTGGTGAAACCCCTAAGTCTTATGACCCTTGGATAGTACCTAGCTTTGACGATTGTCTTCGTTATGGAAAACAAATGCCTTTAAGTCCAGTGGAATTGGCTTATCGAGCTATTCAATTGGAAACGCCTTCTCCTTGTTCTCTCTTATATATGTCTCATAATCCATTTCATGTGGTATTTCACACTGATAATATGATCATGATAGTTATGTCCATGGAAGACACCCTATGGGATGATGGGCATTATCATTATATCCTCTTTCTGGAAGCCGAGACTATAGAGAGTTACCAACGTATTTAAAATTCGTCTACTGTCATTAATATTCCCCCTGTTATTGAACCAACATGTGATGTTTTGTATGAAGGGAAATTAGGAAATATTTCACCCACCATCCCTCTAGATATTTCGATTAATCCTAGAATCGTGGAAAATTTTCATATCGATGCCTCATAGTCTCCTGATGAGATCCGAATTTACAAGGCCATTCCCAAGAATTTTGTGAAGTTTTTGCATGAAGTTACGAAGGCATGCCTAGAATTGATCCAAATATTGTTGTACATGAAATTAAGACATAATCGGATGCTAAACCTGTTCGACAAAGACTTCACCCAATTCATCCACACAAAGCTACTGCTATTAAACTCGGAGTTGAAAAACTTCTTAAAGACGATTTTGTCTACCCTATAGCGTTGACTGATTGGGTGTCTAATCTTGTTTCTGTTACAAAGAAAAAAGGAACGATCCATGTTTGTGTTGATTATAGGGATATTAACAAGGCTTGTCCCAAAGATAATTATCCAACTCCTTTCATTGACAAGATCTTTGACGATTGTGCCGAGAGTGAAATATTCTCTTTAATGGATGGATTCGTTGGCTATAATAAAATCATTATTTTACCTGCGGATCAACATAAGACTACTTTTATTTTCCCTTGGGGTACCTTCGCATACCATAAACTACCTTTTGGTCTCAAAATGTTGGTGTGAATTTTCAACGTGCTATGTCTTATTCTTTTAATGATATTAAGCACATTGTACAACCATACCTTGATGAATTACCTTGATGAGCCATTTTCCTGCGATTTCAATACTATCGCATATGATTGAATCCACACAAATGAGGTTTTTGTGTGGAGTGTGGATGACTTCTTGGTTTTTTCATTTCTACACATGGGATTAGGGTGGATCCTTTGAAGGTTGAAGCTATTCTCAATTTGCCTCCTCCTTCTACTTTACGCCAACTCCAAAGTTTGAAAGGGAAGGAAAACATTTTACGTTGATTCATCCCCAATTATGATGAACCAACGAAAGGTTTCACTCGACTTCTTAAGAAGGGTCACGATTTTGTATGGGATGAAATTGCCAACAAAGCCCTTGAAACTTTCAAACTTGCCTTAATCCCTATACCACTCTTATTTCCCCCTGATTATAGTCGAGATTATTTATTATACTTGGTTGCTTCGAACTCTACCATAGTCATGGTTCTAGTCCAAGAGGATGATTCTCACGATGAAAATCTTATCTACTATTTGAGTCAGAGTCTCCTGACCACCGAAACCAAATATTTGCATGTGGAGAAACTAGCATTGGCAGTTGTTCAAGTTGTTCAACGTTTTCGTCATTATATCTTATTACACAAAACCACCGTGATTTTTTATTGCAACCCTATGCAACATATCCTTACATGTCAATTGTTGGTGGAAAAATACTCCAAATGGATCATGATTCTCCAGGAGTTTGATTTGTATTTTGAGCGAGCCAAGTGAAAGAAATATTTGGTTTTTGTCGAATTGATGTGTGACCCTCCCTCCACTAAGGCAGAAACTATGGCAGAAGATCCTTTTCCTGATGAGTCTCTCTTCTTGATCAGTTCAAATGACATATGATATGGACCCATTATCATTTATCTCCAAACCCAAAATTTTCGGCCTGATCTTTCTCGTGTAGATCATCGTCGAATTCGGTATCAATCATGTCAATACATTATCCTTGGTGATACCATTTATCGTCATGGTATTGATTATGTATTTCAATAGTGTATAACCTATGATGAAGCTAAGAAAGATTTAAATGATCACCATTCCATGACATGTGGCGGTCATATGTCTGGGTATGCCACTATACAAAAGATATTATGAGTTGGTTACTTCTGGCCTTCATTGTTTAAGGATTGCATTATTTCCATTCAGAAATGACACGATTGTCAAACATATAACAATAAGATCTGATCACATCATACTCCTCTTTACCCTGTAGTTTCTGTTGGTCCATTCTTTAAATGGGGCATTGAATTCATGACATGAAACCCTCGCTCGGTCAGGGGGCATGGATGCATTATCATAACTATGGATTATTTAACTAAATGGGTTGAGGTGATGCCTACATTTGATAATACCGAGAAAACTGCAACATTTTTTATATTCAATCATATTGTTACTAGGTTTGGTGTCCCTCAAGCCATTGTCACTAACCATGGTAGTCATTTTCGCAATTTCATGATGGATAAACTTACCGATAAGTTGGGTCTTCGACATGAAAAATCAACCCCTTACTATCCATCGGACAATAACCAGGTTGAAGCAATCAAAAACGTTATAACTACTATGCTTCGACGGATGGTAGGAATTGACAATTCAAGATGGAACACAATTCTCTTCTCAGCATTATCGGCCTATTGGACATCTGTTAAATCTTCCATAGGGTTCATACCTTTCCAATTAGTATATGGTATCGAAGTTATTCACAATGAAGTAAATATTCATATAAGGTGGAAGATCTAAACTAAAAGCATTAGTGTCGCTTTTCTCCAATATAGTGAAGGGTTCATAACAAATGGGATT
This sequence comes from Picea engelmannii, assembly GCA_009831015.1. Lineage (NCBI taxonomy): Eukaryota > Viridiplantae > Streptophyta > Pinopsida > Pinales > Pinaceae > Picea > Picea engelmannii. The sequence continues at coordinate 31,770 of ML839635.1, read as the reverse complement.
GAGTTTCTTGCCTTCACCCTTCAACCGTTCCTTTCTGATGTGAAGCCATACCCGGTATCCAACCTAGAACTGATTATCAACCCTGTGCTTTTCATGCCGAGCTTTATATTGTGCTTGACATTTCTCCAATTGTTCCCTGACTGCCTGTTGTATCTACTGGATCCTCTGGATGAACTTGCGGGCTCCATCCTCTGTCCATTCTTCATTCACATCTGCATCTCTCCCATACATCAAGCCTAAAGGAACCTTGGATAGGTACCCAAAACACATCCCAAAAGGTGAAATCTAAGTGGATGAATGTAAAAATTGGTTATAAGCATGTTGTACATAGGGTATCTGTTCATCCCATAACTTGGGATGCTTGTTGCAGTAGCCTCAAAGAAAAATTACCATTGTTTTGTTTACCACCTATGTATGTCTATCAGTCTGTGGATGGAAAGCAGTGCTCCTCTTCAATTTGGTGTCCATCATTCTCCACAAGCTAGTCCAAAAATCCCTAAGGAATCAAGTATCTCGATCCAAGACAATGGACGTGGTTAACCTAAAGTGAACCCAAACATACTGAAAGAAGAGATTAGCAGTCTGCTTAGTAGTGATCTTCTTTTTACATGGCATCAATAGACACATCTTGTTGAACCTATCCACTACAAAATACAAATAATCATGACCCCCTTTGGTCATTGGTAAACCCCCTCCAAAATCCATGGAGACACTTTCCCATGGATGGGATAGAACAGGAATTGGTGGGTATAGCCCCAGTTTTCTATTATTGGGATTACAAGTAGAACACATCACACACCCCTTTACATATTTAGTTACAATTGCTTTCATTTGAGGCCAGTGAAAAAACCTCTGCAAATGAGCCATAGTTTTTCCTACCCCAAAATGCTTAGACATAAGAGAAGTGTGAGATTCTTGTATTACATGGACTCATTCATTTGTAGGACTACATAGCTTTCCAAGATGATAGTGTAATTTTCCCTATAGACAATAGTTCTATACTTGTGCACCATGGGTTAGCTTCTCATATACTTCTTTAAAATATTCATCAATGGCATATTTCTCTACATAGCTATCATGAGATAAATAAGTATTCTTCAAAATAATAGAAGAAACAATAGGAGGTCTAGAAAGCATATCGGCTACCTTGTTACTTGTACCCTTCGTGTACTTGATTACCAAATGAAATTGTTGCAAAAAACCCATCCATCTGTAGATTAGCCTATTTTTAACCCTAGACTGCTAGTAACGCTTAGTTATTTTAATATTAACAATATTAACATCCTCAAACCTAGGACTTCACTCAAGCCGACCACTAATTTAAAAATAATAACATTAATACTACAAAACTAAATTAACCTTAATTTAACCTTTATTAACACAAAATTAATATTAAATTAATTTTAATAATAGGGTAAACCCTAAAATTTAACCTATCCTTAACGTATAATTTAATTAAACACCGTCGGGTTATCATTTTAATTCACTAATTAAATACCTAATTTGAGAAACCTCCCCAAACCTAGGGTTCACTTTTCACTATTTAATTAAGGCTCCTCTCTTATTTTTCCTCAGGCTTTTTTTCTGTCCTGAAGATGGATCCTGTTGTGGATCCGAAACATCGACGACAAGCTATCATTAGCACTGTGGTTCCTCCGGCAATTTCTGAACAAGGTGGTATTCGTTCTCGTGATGAAAGAAGATTGCTTTTCTTTCATAAATATAAGGACTCCCCAACACTATGCCACATATATCAAGTGGTACAACATCCAAATTCACTTCATCAATAAACTTTGAAGCAATAGAAAATCATATCCTACATTGTTTGGTGACATTAAGTTTTACTTTATCACATACCCAACCAAGAGGATAAGGCTTTGAATGTGGTTTCGTTTCAAGACCCATCTTAGTGACAAGTGCTTCAGATATTAAGTTTACGTGGGAACCCATATCGAATAATGTATCTCTCTTAGTATGTTTATATACAACTCTTATATGAAATAACTCATTCCTCTTCCGCTCATCAACATGAGATTCATTATTAGAACTTGAACTAGCATGAAGGGAATCTTTATCTTGTACTTCAACTGTTGTGATCTTTACTTCATCCCTTAAAACAGAACCAAGATCTTACTACATTGTACCAACGTTCTTTGTCTTCCCCTTTCCACTGAAGTGTTTCAGTTTCTTTTATGGAAGCAGTTTCCAACAATTTTTTTCATCATGACCAATCTTCTTGCAATGAGTGCAAGATGGTTTACATCCTTCTCTCATTACTGTAGCGGTCTTCTTTTCCTTCCTTTCGAACTTCTTGAAAGTATTTTGTGGGAAATTGGAAGGTTTCTTCGTGGGATCTTCTTGAACATGTTTCCCCCTGTTCTCAAGGTGAGTGGCTTGCACACAAACTTCATCAAGGCTAGTGGAGTTAAACAAGAGAAAATTATGATGAATATAATTGTGAAGTGTGCCAATATACTTCATTAAAGTTTCATAAGAATACAAATGAATTTTCAATTGAAGAGCTTTCTTCCTAAATTCTTCTGTGAAACTTTGTACAGTTTGACCTTTACTTTTCCTTAAAGTTTTCCATTCCATCATCGGTTTATGTAAATACCCTAATGGATAGAAATTATTCCTTATCTCTGATTTAAATTTCTACCATGAGGAAAAAAGATTACTACACTTACTTTTGTATTGAATCTTTCTCTCCCACCATATGAGAGCGATTCCTTCCAACCAAAGAGAAGCCAGTTTCACTTTAACTTCCTCTTGATCAATATGTTGAACACGGTAATATAATTCAACCTATCGAATCCAATTATCTAGCTTTTTAGGATTATCATCTCCATTAAACATAGGTAAATCAAAGTTTACATCAATCTTTAATCATGTTTTCTTAAAAGAGGATTTATGGCTAGAATGATGAGACTGATGAGAATGCTCAGATGAATAAGAACTAGAACTTGAAGGTGAAGATGGAGGCTCAGGAGGATCTCCTCCATCCCCTTGGTTTACCAAAGCATCATAATCTACATGTGCTTCCTTTTTCTTCTCTTTCTTCTCCATCCTCCTTTCGTAATCTACATACATTTGTTTGACCATTTCTAACATGCGATAAAAGACCATGTGAAATTTTTTCTTCCGTTCATCACGCTTGTCCTGTTTTTCCATTTTCTTCCTTCGGGATGTACAACCAACTTCAGGATTGAAAGTACTAAGAGTTCCTTCACCATGCTTACGCTTGTCCCTAGTAAGCATTCATACTTAACAATTCAAGTCAAAGACGACCGCTCTGATACCAACATGATATGTGATCTTCTCGACTGGTGACTTATTAAATAATTGTATTAAATGAGCATATACCAAAGTACACCATAAAGAAGGAAAATATCAAAAGGAAAGAGACATAATCATGCAATATGAATGCAAAAACTTGATAATAGAGTGCGTCCCTGATGGAATAGGTCTCCCGGTCCTGCTCTCAAATGGGTAGGCCTTTTTATTAACTCCACAAAAGAATGGGCAAAATACATAAGTATACCTCATTCTCGAGTTACGCTACAGAAGATTTACTCAGATCAGACAAAAAAAATCACCACTGCGTTCATGGCATCAAATTACCTAAAAATGAATGTCTGCATGCCCCGATCCAAGTCTGGCACTTTCGGACCGAAGAAAAATCTTGCCTCGGTTTTCATGCCTGCACCTGCAACTAATGACTAGACTCTGTCTCGAAATAAATGTTAATTTTGTATGGTCGTTCCTTGGTCTATCCTCCCCCTTCGTACACAGGCAAAAGTCCCTTTTTATAATACAAACTGGGTGGTTGTGAATTAAAGGGTTGTTTGGCTCGCCATTTAATGGGTGTTATGTTAAGACATTGGTTAGGCAGAGGTCCCGGGGTCGAACCCGTGGGCCTCCCCTTTTAGCATATGGCTAGAACCATATTTTGGCACACTACTAAATTGGCAAAGCGACTACTAAAATGGCGGGCAGCTGGCATATGCTGCCAATCTGGCAGAACCGCCCCAGATTTGGCAGTATATATATATATATATATATATATATATATATATATATATATATATATTTGAATTTTCAATTGTTGGGCATCAATGGGCATTTTCCCACTGCCACGTGGTAGCCAACCATTGGCCCATGTCACCTAGTTGTACAGCCAACATGCCACGCCACCCTGCCACGTGTTGTATGGATGCCACGTTAGCCTGTATGGATTTCCACATGACAACTTTTCATTGGTCCACAAGTTGGCCCAAAAAGTACAAAAATGAGTGACACGTGGCAGCCTCTCATGCTGCCACATCATCAAGTTGATGCCATCATGACACATGTCACCCTCCATACTTTCCACGTATGTTGTATGGATGATGACATCATCCATACTAATGTTAACGTCAGTAGTATAGATGCTAACTCATCCCTACTCACTAGGCTAGGTTGACCAAAACTTTGACTGCAAATATATTTCGATCTATAACTCTGATTAATAATTTGTTTACATAGTTGGAAATATTATGACGCGCTCTACGTGATCATGCCATTTTCACTAAGTTTTGGCAACCTTGAATTTTTACCCTTTCTCTGTCTGTTGAATCCATTCTGAGCATCCTAAGTTGCCTCTACGAGTTCTGAGTTGTTCTTAGCCATCTTTGTATCCTTTTGGGATCAAGTCCATATTTTCCTTCTCTTCACTCTCTAAGTATTCTTCTCAGGAATATTAGTCCTTATTCTTGTTTTTGGACATTCTTCATTCCCCACAACTAGGTATAGTGTGTTGCGCAACTTTTCTGTCAATTGGTAATTCCCAAGATTATCATAAAATAATTGAAACTAAAGATAAACTATATTTTGTGGTTGCTCAGGTTGTCTCATCGGGACTACAGGGTTTCTAGGCACAGGGGTTGAAGAAGGGACTTGTGCAATCCTAGGGTAAACGATAAGTTGAAGGGGCATTTTCTTGCATCTCAAGGCCAGGGATATTCTAAAATACTTCTATGGAATTTTTAAAGAATAGCTTATGTTTTAGAGGATCATACATGTCCTCCTTAGGCGTTGCTTTCTGGATGTGAGGTAAATTGTCAGCATCTGCACCAGTCATTTCCCCTCCTCAAGTAACCATATTAGGTTTGTGCAGTTGTCCTCTAATAAATCTCTTTATCTCTTAACTGATGAGGTTAGTTCCTCGTTGATGTACCTGATCCTCCTATTTTTCAATTAGTTCTAGGCAATCTTACATTGCATGCTCATTGGTTCTGCAATGATAGCACCATGCTCACCTCAAATGAGGACAATATCTATCCATGTGGCCTTTCTCATCACAGTTGTATCATCTACTTGGTGCTCTTCCCCCTTTTCTTCCTCCTCTAAATTCTCCTCTAGATCCACCTCCTCGACCTCTTCATGGTCCCTGAGGGGTTTCATTCACCCTGAATGATGTTCGATCCAATCTGTCTGCAAGTGCATCCAACTCTCTACATTGATTCGTAGCATGTGTGGTAGATGCAAAAAACTCACAATGCACAGTATTCAGTACTGTTGAATACTTTTGAATAATGGGGCATTGTCTTGGCCCATGCCCATGGATTCAAAAAATCTCACAATACTTAACTGATGACGTTTCTTGATTACCTGGAAAAGCATGATATGGGAGTGGGGTATGGAATGGTAAATTCGCAAATAATTAGGCAACTCCTCTCATGGGTCTTGGTGAGGGCCCCATCAAATTCTAATGAAGTCCCATTCCCCTCATTCATGAACATTTGTTCACCAGATGTCCTTCTATGTAACATTTGATACACCAGACTTATGGTCATCCTAGCCTGGGTATCGTCAATTCTTGAATCTTCTCTGTAAGAACTGATATTTTCCCTTGTGGTTATCCATTGTTGCGATAAAGAAATCTGTGTCAGAGGTATAAATCCCTGTATATACCATTCTCTTTGATGTTCCTCATGAATTGGATGTGCTAACATCCCTATAGCATCTTTGAACTTCTGGTTATATTCCCAGGATGACTGACCTTCCCTTTGATAAATTCTGCGTAACTCAGACAAAGCCTGTTGTTCTCACTAAGGTAGATTAAACTCCTCTATGAACTTTATCTGTACCTGGTCAAGTGTGAACTCTTGACATTGCACTCCTGATACCCCTAACTCAATGGCCTTAATTTACCATTTGAGAGCATGGCTTGTCAAAGTAGTCTGGAACTCAACCAATTTATTCACATCCAGAGTCCCCCTGGACCTCCAGATTGCTTCACATAAGAACCAATGGTTCTCAACATCTTTGTCTCCCTTACCCTAAAATTGTGGGTATTGATCAATCGAACCTTCCACGTTACTAACAATTGTTAATCTTACTACTCCTACCAAAATAAAACCTAATGGTCATGGTTGCGATCTACTAGGGCATCCCAATATCCTCCCAGTATTAGCGCCTCCCGGTTGTGTCTCACTAACTGACTGTAATGGAAAAGGAATAGCATAAGAAGGTGTATAGAATTTACTGATTTTATAGAGGACACTTGGGGTATGGGTGATTCAGGGATGGTGCCACTAGCTTTGGGGTGGGTTTGTTTGATCTGGGGGTCTCATTCTCATTCTTCGGAGAGGTCTCTTCAGCTAAATTATCGATCTTTCCTAGCATTGGGGATGAATATTTTCTTTCTTCTTCAAGATCCATGTCGTCTTCCTTTTCCCTTGCTTCTAGATCTTCTTCTCCTTATCCACCCTCCTTGGGACTTATTTATCTATGTGCTTCTCTCTCACTTAATCTTTGACTGGCCAGTCTTTCTTGTCTTCTCATCTTTTGCAACTCTTCAATCTTTCCTTCCTCGACTTCTCCTACCCCGACTTCTTTCCACAACTTCTCGGATTGTTTTACTGCTTTCTTTATTTTACCGCGACACCACTTCTCAACTATGAAGGCTCTTTTCAAGACTCGCTCATATCTTGAGTCCATTTCTTGCTACTCCCTCTTTTTTCAAAGAACCCTCTCCCCTATCTCAAACCATGACCATACCCCAAACTCACCCCACCCCAAGCGAGGGTATTTACGCTTCCATCTTAGTCGGGGGCATAGTCATCATTCCCTCTTCCATCAATAAAACTATAATCCATAGGGGGATTTCTCTCAACAGTCTTCCCCTTGCGTATTTCTTGAAATCTTCTTCTTCTCGTGAAAAATATTGGTTATTCTGAGCTGTAAACTCAATAATATATCCTTCTAATGTTGTATGACCCAGAAATCGATTGCTCATATTACTAGACTATCAAGTCAATGAAGTGTTGCGATATTTTATATATCCCAAATGTAGGTTTTCTTGACTTTTTCTTGGAATTTCCGAGCTTCTTGGAGCCTATCTATCCAGTAGGAAAGTTATTCGGGGAACTTAACCCAGAATATCTCGTACTGGTCACTTGATCTTTCTCAGTAAAATACAACCTCCCATGTATTATTCACAGGTTTTACTCTCAGCTCCGCTTCTTTCCATATGAAGGCGTCCTAATTTCTCTCCCACCACTGGTGAATATTAGATCTATGAATCCACAGAATAATTCTCCCTACAGGTTCCCTTTTAACGCAGGTCCCGAAAATAGAACCATTTTGTTGGCATGGAATTGATCAGACCGGGGTCCTTCTCAGGTTACCAACAAAATGCATTGAGTAGTCTAGAGCACTGGCATTTTCATCTCCTTTGAAGAGAATAAGTCTCACCGGAAGTGCAACCAAGATAGAAATATAGGGAAGGGAAAGGAGAATACTTAGGTGGGTTTCCAAAACCTTCAAGATTCACCATGATATTGTGCAAGATAGACTAACTACAGAACATATATGAACTTATTCATATGGGAACTAAAGATACTCAAGTTGTGAAAGCATTTGTACACATAGACAACATATTGATCTCATAAAGCATAAAGAATTATTGTAAGGAGATAATTCATAAACATAACACAAAAGGACATAGTATATTTCAAAATTTTAGGTCTGTCTTTATATATTAGCAGCATAGCTTCTGACATACAATCTCAGAGATACAAATCAGTACTTTGTTACAAGCTTTTAGCTTTGGACTCATGTCACAGATCTCTAACTACCTTTTTTCCCCAAAAGTGTATACAAATTACAGTCACGGAAACTTTTCTCAACTACACCTAACCATACTCAATGCTAACATCCAACGTAACCAACCAACAATAGCCAACAATAACAACCAAAAACCCAATCCTTTTACAATAATATGCATCTCATATATAGGTTGAGTGGAATCTTTTGTTTTTGGCCATTACATGCTTTCTTGTTCTTGTTCTTATTCTATTGTAACTAATCTGGCCCTATCCCTTTTCACAAAAAAAAATTGTTTCTTTGTTTGATACATTGTCCATCTCTTTTGTAGCTTGTGCAACTTGTGTTTGAACAAAACTGGGACCATAGTCCTTCTTGCACAATCTTCAAACCAAAAATGAAGGACCCAACAAAATCGACGTTGGCCAAACTCACTCGGGCACCTTGAAGGGTATACCCACAATTATGTGTGGGAGATTGCATGATCCAAGTGGATTTTGGTGGCCACCCACCTTTTCCAGTTGGCTCAAAACATATTTCTGACAATTTTGGTAATTTACTATTTTTAGCAGTTTTCGGGTTTTGAACTTCTAGAGACGTTTTGAGGCCATAAACGACGTTTTTTTGGGTATTTTGCGAAATATTGGGCAATTGTTGTAGTCCTCAAATACATATTTCCAATGGGCTATCGTACACCTAAAACAAAGATCGTATGCAAAAGTTACGACCCCAGGAAGTTGATGTACTAACTTATGCAAACGGGGCCCACATGACTTTTGGCGCTTCATCTCCTAGGGTTAGGTTTTTTTATGTTTAGGGTTTTTGAAACTCCAATTTATTGTAAAAAGGTCTTCAGAGCCTCATTGTAATCATCTTCTTGTGAATGATCACAGTCGTCACATCTCTTCTCAAAGATAAGCATCCACCATTCTAGCAAGCTTGTTTTCCACTGCATTTTACAATTTCAGCTTATTTCCTTATTGAATAAAAAACCAATTTTACTCTATCTTTGTTATTATGTGTTAAGCATATGTTAATAATATATTGTCATTTTTTTGTTCTCATAAAATCCATATCAGTGGTATCAGAGCGTTCTAATCCTTGTCGTCTTAATGTATGTCCACAATGAGGTCGAAGTACAAATATTTGGGTCTCGAGCTTGCTTCTCTTGAGGACAAAAGATCTCTCATGCCCAAGCGACCTCTGATGGTAGGAGAAAATAAAGATGATGGGACGGGAGATCCTTTCAAACTGTTGATTGAGGAATCCCTCACACAATAGAGGAATGAGATGATGGATAGTTTCCTGCAAATCCTTTGGCGGCTACCAACAGGCGATGCATCTTCTTCGAGCGGAGTCATCACCCCCTTCAAGGTACAAATAAACTTAGATATTCCTATATTTGAAGGTCAAATAGACGCATATGTTGTAGACAAGTGGTTGAATCTAATAGAAGGGTATTTTTCTGTCCATAACTTTTTGAATAGAGAAAAGATTACTTGTACACTCCTCAAAGTCGTTCCCCATGTCAAATATTGGTGGGAAACTTTCTGTGAGCAAAAGGAAATAGAGGAACCCTCATTATTTATAGTCATGACCACCTGGGAATCCTTTAGGGATTCTATTAAGAAACAATACTACCCTGTCGGAAGTTATGACGAATTGTATACCAAATGGACCACATTGTGGCAAGAAAGACACTAAGTAGTGCCAGATTTCACAAATATCTTCCATACCTTACGCACCAAGCTGGGTATCAAAGATTCAGAGCGACATATGGTGCTCAAGTATACTGGTTCTCTGCATAGATACATCCAGACTGAAATGGAATTTCTAGACATCTCATCCTTGGGCATGGCCTACGGATATGTCGTCAAAATTGAGCAGAAGCTCGAACAAAAGACACGATAATTTGGGTCGGGGAACCCCTCACAACAAAATCCAGGAAAGGGTGGCCCCAAACCATAGAACAAAGGATAGAGAAAGGATGGATAGTATTAGAACAACCAGTCCAAGCCACAAGCAAAGAAGGACACTGGAAAGACAAAGAAAGATACCAAGAAGTGGTGCGACTTCCATAAGAGCCCTTGGCATAACACTGTTGACAGGAGGTCAACAAGTATATCAGGTCTTACACTGCCTGTGCTATTTCCAAACTGACCACTAAGAAACAGGGTCTGTACACCCCTCTTCCTACTCCTGACAGGCCATGGGAATCCATCTCAATGGACTACATTTCGAGCCTCTCATCCACCAAGCAGGGAAATGACTGTGTTTTTCTGGTTGTTGATCACTTTTCTAAGATGGTGATTTTGGTTTCTTGCAAGAAGAGCATCACAATAGAATCCACTCCCAAGCTCTTCTTTGAACGAGTCTGCGTACATTTTGGAATCCCACAAACCATTTTCTTAGATCGGGATAGTCAAATTCTCAGCACATTCTGTTCGAGCCTCTAGTCACTGCTAGACACCAAGCTCACCAAATCCACAGCCTTCCATCCCCAGAAAGATGGCCAAAATGAGGCTGTAAATCGAATGATCGTGCATATCCTGTGCATGTATAATCCAAGCACCCTCGTACATGGGATGAGAGTCTTCGCTATGTCCAACATAGCTACAACCGAGCCCTACATAGCTCAACTGGCCATAGTCCCTTTCAGATGGGGTTGGGATTCCAACCATTGGGTCCCATAGATGTTTCACTTCCCCTTGCGGTCACCTCGGCCAACTCCTCTCCTACTCCAACTAAGGCTGATAAAGCCACCCGGTTCATTGAAAGGATTCAACACATCCGCCAATAGGTTCAGGATATCCTACGTAAGTCCAATGACAAGTACAAGCAGCGCCATGATCAACATCAGGTGCTACATAAGTTTTAGGTCGGTGACAAATTTTGGTTGCACTTGCAGAAAGAACACCTTCCAAGACCCCATCGGAAGCTTTACCCACTCTGCTATGGGTCGTACACCATCACCAAGGCTATGGGGGATAATGATTATGAGCTCAACATTCCTCCTTTCCTTGGCTTGCACCTAGTGTTCAACGTGGACCTCCTTCGGCCTTATTTCCCACCATTATTAGACACCTCAGACGTAGCAAAATAGATAACACCAAAAGATCTCAACCCCGACTGCATACAATAGGCATCCAGTGATCAGATTTTGGACACACGGATCAAGGGCACTCGACAACAAAGGATCCAGCTTTATCGAGTCATCAAAGTTGGGCAGCTCCTGCACCAAGGCAAGTGGCTCACCCGGGGCCAAATTCAGCAGAAATTTCCTCATATGATGGGGGAACTCAACGCAATGGATACCATTGCTTCCTAAGTATGGAGGATTGATCTAGGTGGATTTTGATGGCCACCCACCTTTTCCATCTGGCTCAAAATAGCGTTCTAGCAATTTTGGTAATTTACGATTTTTAGCAGTTTTTCGGGTCCTGAACTTCGAGATCTGTTTTGAGGCCCTAATTGACATTGTAGTCCATCAAATAGATCTTTCCAATGGGCTATCGTACACCTAAAATGGAGATCATATGCAAAATTTACAACCCCAGAAAGTTGATGTACTGACTTACCCAAATGAGGCCCACATGACTTTTGGTGCTTCATCTCCCAGGGTTAGGTTTTTGGATGTTTAGGGTTTTTGAAACTCCGTTTTATTGTAAAAAGGAATTCAGAGCCTCATTGTAATCATATTCTTGCGAATGAGCACAGACGTCACATCTCTTCTCAGAGATAAGTTGCCACCATTCTAGCAAGCTTTTTTTCCACTGCATTTTACAGTTTCAGCTTATTTCCTTACTGAATAGAAAACCAGTTTTACTGTATCTTTGTTATTATGTGTTAAGAATTTGTTAATAATCTATAGTCATTTCGTTCTTCTCATAAAATCTGGATCATTTCACCAGGGCGTAAGTCCGTTAAGCAGGTCATCAATGTAACCTTTCCACCCACTTTATTTGTTACTGTCAGTGTTTCATGGAAACCTGCATAGGAGATCTATCTAAAGCAAGTACAAACAAAGATTATCAAGAAAGGAAGAGAGATTCAATATGGAAGAATGAGAAAATATATTCACACTACTCCAATGAGATGATGATTGATACATAGATCATGATCAATATGATACAATGAATGAGTGGAATAAACTCATATATAGGGAAAAGCATTGCATAATTAAGAAAAGCAATCAAGCAGTTAGCTTTCCTTAGGAATGCATGCATGCATAATAGTGATGGTAAAAATAGAAATTATAAATAGAACTAGTCAGTTAATTCCCACTGAACTAGTGTGTCGAAAATAGAAATGTCTCCAACACCCCCCCTGAACATCACTATGGAGTAAAAAATGAGTCCCGGCTACTAGGCCATTTTAGGAACTCATGTACAATGCAACTAATGAACACTGAATAAAAGTGAGGAAAGAGGGAAAACTATGTGGGAACAAAACCCCCCCTCAAAAGATAATGTATCAAAAAAAGAAAATGGCAGCTGCTAGGAAACTGTCTTCTTCACTACAAGATGATCCCACAAATTCTGAAACTTTTTCTCATTGAAAGTCTTTGTGAAGATGTAAAAATCCTTATGGATCTGATGAAGTCCTTTGGCAACCTATCGGGCCTTGTACTTCTTGATCCTGTGGACCCATCTGCACCTAAAAATATTCCTTTCTAGTGGACGTGGAACCAGATTTCAAGTCTGGTTCTAAAGGAGTGAGTCATACTCCTTCTGGATGGCTTCTTTCCATAATGGATTTCCAACAACCCTATTGTAGTTTTTTGGATCAATAGATTGAACCATATAGCAATGCATGGGCATCACAGGTTCTGAAGCTGAAAATACATGAGAAGGATCCTCATGTTGTGATCTGAAAATGAAAATATTTGTATTGTTGTGAAAAGTATTCATTTCCATATAAAATAAATGTGCAAAGGGTTCTTTCATCAAGATTTATAAACTTTTTGTGTGAGGGAGTATTGTTTTGTTTTTTGTTTAAATATTTTAAATATGTCTAACACATCAAAATAAATTCACCATAAACACACATCACATGATGAGATAGTTCACCCCTCCTGGGCTACATCTGTCGGGTCCAAGGCTCCCAATGGGCATGTGCTTGATCTATTCATGCTCAAAATGGTGTTACAATGAGAAAAAGGCCAAAAAACAAGCCAAACCAGCTGTGCAAATGAATTCAAAATACAGACAAAAGCTTAAAATGGCTCTGTTATCACCTAAAACAGTGAAGGTTGATCTAATGCAGCTCCTCTTCCCTCAAGGCCCTGATGGCTCCTCAAGCTATTCTGATTTGAAAATGGTTGAAAAACACCTCTGTTGGCTCTGCAACCTATTCCATTCGCTCCAGAAGGATGAGAATACCCAAAATCGACCAAATTTTTGTGCCAAATGGTTTCCTGTAGCAAAAGTTAGGTCCAAAACTAACTCTATCCTCTTTCCCCAAAAAACTCCACCAAAATTGTAGTAGCGGGAGTTAGCATAGCTAAAAATAGCAAATCACGCCAAACAAGGTGGACTCCGCCCAAATCGTGTCGAACCGTTAGCATTCAAGTTTATAGTTAGACTCGTGGTCACATTGCCTCTGCCTAACCCGTCGAGTTTAATGGTTTGGAAACCACGTTGCCACCCATGGCATATACTGTTACCCCCGTGCAATGTGAATGCAATCGTTTGCAATCCGTGGCAGTTACCCCTCCGTGCATATATGAATGCAACCATTTGAACCCGTGGCATAAATGTTTACCCCACGTGCCATGTGAACGGTGCCAACCGTAACCGTCGGGGCTATGGCCACAGTTTTGACTCGCAGTCCTGTGTAAAGGGGGGTGGTCCTTAGGGGATGGTCCCCTTTTTTACCGCCCATCCGACTTGTTTCAACTTTTTAAAATAAATGCACCCTTTCCACTGTAAGCACCACCACTAGCCCGGGTGGTTAGGTCTCAGGGTTGTCCTGCCAAAGACCCGCGGTCGAATCCTGCCAACTCTGAATAAATGTTGCGCGCTCCAAATGGTTTTTAAAATTGATGGGACATGGCGGCCTCCGCGCCCACCACATTTTTTTTTTAAAAAAACATATGTATATATATATATTTATTTTTGTTTTATTATTTCATTATAAATATTTTTTTTGTTTTTTTTTAAATGAAATAAGGGATATTCAAACTTGAATATATTTCACATGCAGAGTCGGTTTTGCGTGTCGTTCACAGCAAAAGGATCGTATCGACGAGACCTATCCATTTGTCTTGACTTCAACCACTTCTGAGAAATTTCAATTTTGAGCATTTTCTTCACTTAGGACATGATCTCCTGATCACACCTCCCGATTGGGAAGCTTTTGGACCCCAAAAGCCTTCAATTACCTGTTAAGAAGATGAGGGTACAGGTCCCTCACCTTTTCCAATTCAATCCACTTTGACTTACTCGGTTTGTTGCCTTTAAGACCAACCCGAACATAATCAACATTTCCCCTCCTTGAAGTGCATGTCCTTCTATCAAGAATAGCATCCTCTTTCAACTCATCCAAAAATTATGGCGAGAAATATTCTATGGAAGGTAGATGAATGTCACTTTCGTAATCAGAAATTAAAGGAGGCTCATACAAACGTAAATTTTCCACATTCATAATGGAATACATTTGCATGTATGAAGGCAAATCTAATTGAAAATCATTATTTCCAACTTGTTTAAGGATCTTGAATGGACCATAACGAATAGGCTTCAGTTTTTTACCTTCTCCTAGCATTCTTTCCTTACTAATATGCATCCATACCTCGTCCCCTTCTTGAAACTTATGATCAATTATGTGCTTATCATGCCTCTCCTTGTATTTGCCTTGACTTTTTACAAGTTGTTCTTGCACTTGCTGATGTATGAGCTGAATTCTTTCAATGAACATGTGAGCTTTGTCAATGTCACTATGACCATCAATGGCCACATCCTTCTCAAGAATAAAATCTAAAGGTG
>ML839634.1:55974-66072 GCA_009831015.1 Picea engelmannii | reverse complement strand
AAAAACATCTCCAGTTGTTTGAAACACAATATTGAAGTTGACTGCAAAAACAATGTGCTCTGCAGACTTTGCATAGCGAGGCTTCTTTTCGAGTTTTTTTCATATGGTTGATCACTACAAGCTATATGGAGGTTGGCACTAGTTGTTCTAACATTCCAAATGATATTTATGAGATGTATAAACATAAATCTCCATTCCAAACATTACCCTTTAATCCAATCTTCAAAAACTCAAAACTAATTTAGAGCCACAAAACATTAAATTTAACCCCATGTGTATAGCCTGCATAAATATATATTTGATGAAGCCACTGTGTTGTTTTCAGATTATCTTGAACATCCAAGCTGAATTTATTATAATGCATTCCCCTTTTCTGCATCAATTGTAATCTACAACACTTGCGTAGCATGTTGACACAACTCGTTGTGCAACTGTGAGCTACAACACTTGCGTAGTGTGTTTGCACAACGTGTACTCTTTTCAATTTTCCTTCACATGGGTGACTATTGTAATGTTTATGGAGTTTATTACTTTCCATTCTAATGTTCCAAATGATGTTGTTGAGTGATGGAAAGACACAATTTCTTTCAAAACCTTTCCCTTTGGTTCAATCTTCAAAAATCAAAATGCTTTAGAGCCACAAAACTTAAACCTCATTCCATGAATACAAGCTCCATACAATCTAGTCTTGATGAAATATTTGTGCTATTTGAAAACTTCCATAGGCATCCAAATTGTATTTTACATCATGAAAAAACCCCTTTTTGTATCAAATGAAACCTACAACACTTGTTGGTGTAGACCCCCAACCCGCAGGTCAAGATCTGCTCACAGGATCGTTCAAATCTCCCTTTCTGAGCCTAAGTGGCTCGTTTGGATTCCTATCGGAACCTTCAACAACTTCGATCCACAGGTCCTTATGAATTGATCCTGTGTGGACAAACACCAACTGTCAACTCAAAATCTTCTGACCAGAAATAAGATCGCGCCCTTCGCTAATTTGGGATTTCGGGGTTCGTGACTTCGTGATACCTGTCATCGAGTTTCCCACCTTCCAATTTCCGAAACCCGATATGACAAATCCTCGAAATGTCGCCACGTCCTCCTCTTACATGGCCTTATCGCGTTTCGCGATTTTGGGAATCCCGAAACAAAGAATCCCTTACCTCTCGTCTTCACGAATGACGAAATGTCGAAACCTGATGGGTCAGCCAAAAGTTGACTTCCACATGGGTTGTGTCACTTTATCGGGGTTTCGGACTTTGCGTCTTCGCGAATCCAAACAAAAGACTCCCGACTCTCCAACCTACAAATCCCTGAACTCTAAAATGGTACCTCCAACGGGATCAATGGCTATAAGCCTCCCTTCGATCCAACGACCTGCGTGATTTCGGACTTCCGAGAATCGGGAGTTCGAAACTCTTGACCCCAAGCCACTGTCTTCTTAGGTTCCCGAATCCCGAAATGATCTGACGGCTCACGACAGATTATGATCAACAGTCCACATTGATTCATGATATCAGCTGATGGGTTTGTCCTCCCCTATTCACCTTGCAACTTCTCTGGATCTCACGGTCCTCGCGACTTCGGAAGTTCTCTTGGGAGAAATTTGACCGCTCGTTCCTCCTTTTCGACGACTTCTACGAAATGAACCAAAGTTATTCCTTCTAATATTTTCTTCTGCTAGATGGCTTCGACCTTCATATTCCTTTGGTTACTTCAAAGGTGTCAACCCTCCTGAGCTTACCTCACAAACTCAATTCTCCCAAAAGGGTTCCTGCTTGCACTCCTTGCGGCAGCCGCTCAAATACTCCTGGGTATTTGATCTCCTCGACTCTGTGCACTCCCTTTGTAATAGTAGTCCTTCAACTCTCCTTTTGTTGATGATTCCTAAGACTTTCAACACCTGCTTACTCCTTGCACTACTTCCTGTGCTACTCTTGCACTTATGTTGGAGCAAGAACAACGGTATCCCTCCTGGGCTTTCAGAGATAAAATCTGAGTCTTTGTCAACACACTCCTTGCAGACGTTTCACTGCCCTCCTTGCAGGAACTTCTTACTCAGGATGAGAAACAATTGAAACTCATTCACTTCCTCTCTCAGAATTCAACATTCAACATGAACTCATACATTCACACAATATCAAAGAAAATGCATAACAGAGAGAATAAACAACCATAAGCATACCATTCAACATGTATACACATAAAACATCATAACACCATGAATCTGAATCAAAGCTCCATATATTAATTCAAAACTTCTGTACATGGGTTCTTCTCTACAACTCTTTGCTATAGCTCTCTCTTCTGCTCTATGCTTACCAATTGATTGATAATAATAATACAATGATAGAAGATGAGGGTGTCTATAGTCGGTTTTCCCTCCTACTTCCTAAACTGTCTAATTTGCATTCAAACCTACCTACTTTCATTAATTATGCATAAATTCATTAACTTTCTACAGATGAGAGAAATCGCTCATGATCCGTTTACAATATGCGAATATGCCTCCTTTTAACCACTACATTTAATGTTTTCAAAAATATCTCAAAACGTGAGAAAATGCGTGTTGCGCTTTCCAGCTGTGTTTCGCCTCCACGCTTGCTTGCTACTGGCGATGCTCCTACATCATACTCCCTTGTTTGAAAATTTTCATGAACTCCTGTTCATGAGCTCTTACATGGTCTGTCCATGCTTCTGAATTTTTGCTTCATCTTCCCAGTTGGCATCTTCAACTGGATGTCCCTTCCACTTGACCAAGTATTCAAAATACTCTTTCCTCCTGGTCCTCTTGCTGATCCTCTTGTCAAGTATACTTTCCATCTGTGTCCTTTCAGCTACAGGCATTTGTTTAGTCCACTGAACTTCTATCTGTTCATTGTCTTCTTCATCTCTATAAGGGTACAAATCTGAGATGTTGAATATCGGTGAAATTTCGATCCCATCGGGTAATTCAATCTCATATGCATTTGCCCCAAATTTCTTCATGACCCTGCATGGTCCAATCTTTTTCATCTTCATCTTGTTGTATGTTCCCCTTGGGAACCTCTCCTTCCTCATATGTGCAAGAATCAGATCACCAACTTCAAACTGAAGCTCTCGCCTATGTTGATCTACTCTACGCTTGTATTCCTGGTTTGAATTCTGCAATTGCTCCTTCACTTGGCCGTGGAGCTCTTTCATTACTTCTGCAAAATCCTTTGCACTAGCACTTATGAATTCAGTTTATTATGAATCCTTCAATTTAGAAAATCCCCTTGGCTGCATTCCATACACAATTTGGAATGGACTCTGCCCTGTGCTTCTATTGATTGAATCATTGTAAGAAAATTCCGCCTGTGGCAGAATGTGATCCCACTGACTATGTTGTTCAGTCACCAGGCTCCTCAACAAATTTCCCAAGCTTTTGTTCACAACTTCTGTCTTCCCATCCATTTGAGGATGATAAGTTGAGCTAAATAAAAAATTTGTCCCCATCTTTTTCCATAAAGTCCTCCAGAAATGTCCCACGAACTTGACGTCTCGATCTGAAACTATACTTCTGGGTAAGCCGTGAAGTCTGACAACTTCCTTGAAAAACAGGTTCACAATATGTGTTGCGTCCCTAGTTTTTTGGCATTGTATGAAATGTTCCATTTTTGAAAATCTGTCTACCACCACAAAGATTGAATCAAACCCTCTTTGTGTTCTTGGCAGCCCCAATACAAAATCCATGCTTACGACATCCCACGACCTCTTAGGTATGGGTAATGGCTGGTATAACCCTGTGTTCTGCTTTCTTCCCTTTGCGTGCTGACAAATTTTGCATCTGTCCACAAGTTTTTTGACATCTGTCCTCATCCCTGGCCAAAAATATGAGCCATTTAATTTCGAGAACATTTTTTCATGACCGAAATGTCAGACCAATTCTCCACTATGTTTTTCTTTCAACAGATTCTCCCTCATGGAGCATTTTGGAATAAAAAACTGATTGCCTCTGAATAATAATCCATCCTAGATCATATATTCGGTCCACTGGCTTCTGTTCCTGAGAATTGGATTCTCAGATGCCTCATACACTTCTTTGAAATCTGGATCATCTCTGTACATGTCCCTGAGGTCATCAAAACCCAGTGTTTTGACTCTAAATTGCTGCATAAGCAAACATTTCTTGCTCAAAGCATCAACAACTTTGTTAGCAGTACCAGAAATATGTTTAATTACAAAAGTAAAATTTTGCATGTATTCAACCCATTTAACATGCTTCTGGTTCAACTTGTCCTGTTGAGTCACGAATTGGAAAGCATGATTGTCATTGTACAAAACAAACTCTTTAGGAACCAAATAATGCCTCCATTTTTTCAACGCTTGTATGACTGCATAAAATTCCTTTTCATATGTGGAGTACTTAACCTTTTCTTCATTCAGTTTCTCACTGAAGTATGCGATCGGTCTGTCGTCTTGGCTCAAGATTGCTCCAATTGCAAATCCACTCGTGTCACACTTGACCTGGAATGTCTTGCTGAAATCTGGCAACACCAGAATTGGTTGTTCAGCAATCTTCCTTTTCAACAGGTTGAAACTTTTTTCTTCTTTTTTTGTCCAGTGAAAAGATTTATGTCTTTTCTTCACCGTGTCCATCATCGGTGCACTAATTCCACTGAAATTTGTGATAAATTTCCTGTAGAAACTAGCCAATCCATGAAAGCTTCTAACTTCAAATACACTCTTCGGCGATGGCCAATTCTTAATTGCCTCTACCTTATCCAGATCCATTTTTAGCTTATCTACAGAGATAACAAACCCCAAATCAATGAGCTTTGTCTTCATGAATGATGATTTCTTCATATTTATCAGCAACTTCTCTTGCTGTAATCTCTTCATCACTATAGCCAAATGCTTCAAGTGCTCTATTTCTGTTCTACTAAAAATCAGTATATCATCAAGATATATAATGACGGATTTCCCTATAAACTCCTTCAAGACTTCGTTCATCAACCTCATGAAAGTACTAGGTGCATTTGTTAAGCCAAATGGCATAACAAGCCATTGATACAACCCTTCATTCGTCTTGAATGATGTCTTCCATTCATCACCTTCTCTCATTCGAATCTGATGATATCCACTTTTCAAATCAATCTTTGAAAAGAATCTTGCTCCACTTAAGCAATCCATCAAATAATCCATCTTTAGAAAAGGAAATCTATATCTGATGGTAATCTTATTGATCGCCTTTGATTCTATACACATTCTCTAGCCTCCATCTTTCTTTGGGCTGAGCATTGTTGGTACAGTGCATGGACTCAAGCTTTCCCTAACCAATCCTTTGTCCATTAAGTCCTGGACTTGTCTCTTGACCTCTTCATTCTCCCGTGGCGTCAATATTTATGTTTCTTTGTTTGGTAAGCTAGCTCCAGGTATAATATCAACGTGATGACTTATACTTCTGATAGGTGGCAACGAACGAGGTAGTTCGTCCACTACTATATCAGCGAACTCTTCCGATAGTTGTTGGGTTTCCTCTGGTAAATCATGCACTCTCGTATTGGTCAAAACAATTCTAGGTTTCCTGACCACAACAAATTGTCTATCTTCTTTATTCTTAACCTCCTTAAGAAGTTCCTTCCCACTCATGAGAAGTAGAGTGTTGTTCACCTCTGGTTTCACCTCTTTATCCTTAATCGGAAACAACATGTGAGTTCTCCCATTCTTCTCTAGGGTGTTTGTGTTCTTTCTCCCATCATGAACCACATTCCTGTCATATTGACACGGTCTACCCAACAATAGATGACAAACATCCATGGGAATAACATCACATAGTATTTCATCCTTATATCCTCCTATTTTAAATTCAACTAAACATTGTTTAGTGACATTTATTTGATGTCCTTTTTGTAGCCCTGAAACTCTGTATGGGCTTGGATGTTCAATAGTCTTCAGCTCCAACTTTTCTACCATCTCTGTAGAAACGATATTGTTTGTGCTACCACTGTCCACAATTACCTTGCATACCCTATCTTTGGTCTCGGACACAGTCTGAAAAAGACTGTTCCTTTGGGATGGGTTCTCTGCCTCCTTCTCTAGCTTCAAGAGAACTTTCCTCATCATCAGTGATATTCCACCCTCAGCATCTTTCGCCTCAACATTCTGTCCTTGTGCTTCGACAATGTTAGTTTCACCACCCTCTTTCTTTCTGTCTGGAAATTCATAGTATTTGTGTCCATTTTTTCCACAGGTAAAGCATTTTATTTCACCCCCTCTGCCTCTTCCTCTTCCTCTGGTTTGAGGAAAATTATTCCTATCAGCATACTATCCCCTCTGTGAGCTTCCTCCTTTCTCATGCTGAGTTTGAGGTTTCTTCCCCTCTTCTATGTGAGTTTCATCACCCTCTTTCTTTCTGTCTGGACATTCATAGGATTTGTGTCAATTTTTTCCATAGGTAAAGCATTTTATTTCACCCCCTCTGCCTCTTCCTCTTCCTCTGGTTCAAGGAAAAGTATTCCTATCAGCATACTGTCCCCTCTGTGAGATTCCTCCTCTCTCATGTTGAGTTTGAGGTTTCTTCCCCTCTTCTYGAGGTCTCTGAGTTCTGTCTTGGGAAACTGCTTTGCCTCTAGCTTGACTTCTTCCTCGGCCTCTTTGACCTTGCTTTCGGCTCAGTTTTTCTTCAGCTTTTAGAGCCATATGATAAGCATATTCTACTATCCGAATGATCATCATGCTCATCTCATCTTGGATGTCATACCTTAGACCATTCATGTATTTGGAAACCTTCTCATCACCGCTCTCCTAATGACCTTCTCTGATGTTTAGCTTGTAGAACTCTTCAGTGTACTCCTTCACTGACATCAGCTTCTGTCTCAAGTTCTGCATCCTCCGAAACAGAGTGATTTGATAATCCTTGGGGATGAATTTTGCCTTCATCTTCGCAACCATTCTATCCCAACTTTTAATTTTCTGCTTGCCCTTGCAGCGTCTGTCAGCCTATAGTTTAGTCCACCATAATGTTGCATGCCCTTTTAATATTGTGACAACATGTTTGACCTTTTTGTTTTCCTCGACATCCTCATAGTCGAAGTATTTATCCAGAGCTCTAATCTAGTCTAGAAGCTCTTCAACATCCAGGTTTCCTTCATACATGGGAATTTCCATCTTTGCTCTAGCACCTATCCTTGCAACATCCTTGAACAGGCATTCGTCTACAAAATCTTTGACTGTGACTTCTTCTCCATGTCCAGCTTCATTTTCACTGTCATCCTCACTGATATCCCTAGTGTCGACTGTGCGCCTCTGTGCTGTCTCCATGGCATCAAGCTTGGCACGTAATTCACGCATTTCCCTTTCCACTGCTGGATCAGGCATTGGCCTGTCTCTTCTTTTCGGCGACATGGTTGAGAAATATTCTTCCTTCCTCTGTTACAGAAAGAAAAGACTTTTTCTGTGCTCGGATACCACAACTGATGCAGACCCCCAACCCGCCGATCGAGATCCGCTCACAGGATCGTTCAAATCTCCCTTTCTGAGCCTAAGTGGCTCGTTTGGATTCCTATCGGAACCTTCAACAACTTCGATCCACAGGTCCTTATGAATTGAGCCTGCGTGGACAAACACCATGCGTCAACTCAAAATCTCCCAACCCGAAATAGGATCCTGCCCTTCGCTAATTTGGGACTTTGGGGTTCACGACTTCGCGATTCCTGTCATCGAGTTTCCCACCTTCCAACTGCCGAAACCCGATATGAAGAATCCCTGAAATGTCACCACGTCCTCCTCTTACACGGCCTTATCACGTTTCGTGATTTCGGCAATCTCGGAACAAAGAATCCCTTACCTCTCGTCTTCGCGAATTCTGAAATACTGAAACCCGATGGGTCAGCCAAAAGTTGACTTCCACACAGGTTGTGTCACTTTATCAGGGTTACGGACTTCGCGTCTTCACGAATCCAAACGCAAGACTCCCGACTCTCCAACCTATGAATCCCTGAACTCCGAAATGGTACCTCCAATGGGATCAACGACTATAAGCCTCCCTTCGATCCAACGACCTGCGTGATTTCGGACTTCCGGGAATAGGGAGTTCGAAACTCTCGACCCCAAGCCAATGTCTTCTCAGGTTCCCGAACCCCTAAATGATCTGACGACTCACGACAGATTACAATGAATGGTCCACGTTGATTCCTGATATCAGTTGATGAGTTTGTCCTCCCCTACCCACCTTGCATCTTCTCTAGATCTTACGGTCCTCGGGACTTCAGAATTTCTCCTGGGAGAATTCTGACCACTCGTTCCTCCTTTTCGATGACTTCTACGAAATGAACCAAAGTTCTTCCTTCTAAGCTTTTCTTCTGCTAGATGGCTTCGAACTTCATCTTCCTTTGCGTACTTCAAAAGTGTCAACCCTCCTGAGCTTACCTCACAAACTCAATTCTCCCAAAAGGGTTCCTGCTTGCACTCCTTGCGGTAGCCGCTCAAATACTCCTGAGTATTTGATCTCCTTGACTCTGTGCACTCCCTCTACAAAAATAGTCCTTCAACTCTCCTTTTGTTGATGAGTCCTAAGACTTTCAATGCCTGCACGCTCCTTGCATGACTTCCTGTGCTACTCCTGCACTTCTGTTGGAGCGAGAACAACGGTATCCCTCCTGGGATTTCAGAGATAAACTCTGAGTCTTTGTCAACACACTCCTTTTGGATGTTTGACTGCCCTCCTTACAGGAACTTCTTACTCAGGATGAGAAACAATTGAAACTTATTCACTTCCTCTCTCAGACTTCAACATTCAACATTCAACATGAACTCATACATTCACACAATATCAAAGCAAATGCATAACAGAGAGAATAAACAACCATAAGCATACCATTCAACATGTATACACAGAAAACATCATAACACTATGAATCTGAATCAAAACTCCATATATTAATTCAGAACTTTTGTACATGGGTTCTTCTCTACAACTCTATGCTATAGCTCTCTCTTCTGTGCTCTATGCTTACAGATTGATTGATAATAATAATACAATGATAGAAGATGAGGGTGTCTATAGTCGGTTTTCCCTCCTACTTCCTAAACTGTCTAATCTGCATTCAAACCTACCTACTTTCATTAATTATGCATAAATTCCTTAACTTTCTATAGATGAGAGAAATCGCTCATGATCTATTTACAATATGCGAATACGCCTCCTTTTAACCACTACATTTAATGTTTTAAAAAATATCTCAAAATGTGAGAAAATGCGTGTTGTGATTTCCAACTGTCTTCCGCCTCCACACTTGCTTGTTGCTGGCGATGCTCCTGCATCACTTGTGTAGGGTGTGATCACTACGCAAGTTCTATGTATTGTTATTTTTCAAACAAAAACTACTAGGACCTGATTAAATTAGTCTTTGGGATATATCACCATGCATATGATATGGAAAGTCATAATAAAACCATTTTGCACAAAATTTGCCATGGAATAAGTATATGCATTTCAAATCTTCTAAACAATTGCATAAATATTTGGTCAAATTGTGTTTTGGAGATTTAGAAATGGAAGGCCCAATACACCTTTTGTTTTGCCAAAAATAACCATGATCCTGCATACGAGCCCAAGAGCATAATAATCCTATAAAAACCACTTTTTCAGCCAAATTTATAAAAAGTTACATGTGCTAACAAAATCCACTCTCATTGAAACTAAGTTGGGTTGTTATATAGAATGAGACGAGCCAAAAGGAATATCTATTCCCATGACAAAATTTACGTAGAAATCGATCTTGAGAAATACATTTTGAAGGTGGTACAAATCAATATGGAGGGTTGGAGTAATCTTCAAGCCCTTAATTATGAGCAGATCCCCTTTAAATGCATTTTTTCCCACAAATATGGCCACTTTGTAAAGAACTTCCCAAGAATCCTAAGAAATACAACCCCCTCCACAATAGTCTCTTCCCTCAAATAAAATGGAGCAATATATTTTAAGCAGGTATCTAGGAGGTGTAAGAAGTAGTCGGTCAAGGGTCCACAAAAAAAACCTCAGTTTGGCACATCCATCCCTTCTAGCAATAGATTTGAAGCTCTTGAAGACCTAGAGGAAGATGAAGATGAAAGGGTTGAGATAGATCCACC
>ML839634.1:32644-47981 GCA_009831015.1 Picea engelmannii | reverse complement strand
AAATAGAAGAAAAGTGGTATAGATATCCTATTGATCAAGATGAAGAAACCCAAATAGATGATGCAATCACTAGAACTATTGTAACACCACAAGGTTGAGCCCTTGCTAAATTGTAATTATGTGTATAGATTGGTGAGCCAAGCGTTTATAAGATGGAAGACTTATGCATTTATTAGGCCGGAGAGCCCAGATGCTAAGGCCAATGAGCCTGATTTTGTGTATGTAAATACTCACATCATTAATAAAAACTACATCGCTACATGTAGATTCTCCACGAAGAAAGAGTTATGGGGGACTAAGCTCCACTAGGTAGGGAAGGGGATAAGTGTCTAGGAATAGGGGATAAGCTAGAGGGATTACCTCTAAAGGAATAATATTATATTATTATTTCCTAGAGGCTAAGGTTTGACATAAGCATGTTGTCCTAAGTTCCTGAGGAAAGGGAACGTGTGCTAAGTGGAGCTCATGCAGATTCAGAAAGACATGTGTCAACCTGGGTGCATGCTGTTTTTAGGTGGGAAAGTCATCTCGTTGGGGGTTCCTTCACCATTCCGCCTGCACTCTCGTGATGTTAGCCACCCTAGAAGAGAGCCATAATCCCCACTGATCCACGTACTGAGATAGGAAGAGCCTGGAACCTACAGTTATACTGGAGTTGTCTTGTGTATTTCCTGGGAAGTCGGGCGCACTTGTATTTTCCTGATCTTGTGTTGTGTCTTAGTGGTTGGATGCTACTGCCAACACAATTCCTTGGCTGAGCTTGGATTTATGCCATATTCTATGTCCTTACCCATTTTCAGTTGTTACCATCACCTGTGCCTTAGCCGAATTATGTTGTTGACATCACCCATGTCCATTTGACATAAGAGACGAATTGAAGAAGTAGGTTGTCAGACCTGTGAGAAAATATCCTAGGTGAGAAAGTTTGTTAGGGAAGTGATTTCTTCTAGAGGGATTCTCGTAGCAGCTACAATACTCTGAGACTTTCGGTCCAACCTGTTGCTGAAGCCCAAGAAAAGGGAGGTGTAGCAGTTGATGGACCTGTGATAGTGAAGGTGTACTCTCATGGGGTAGAACAAGCACGTGGGGAATGAGGGTATGTGGATTGTGGGCGTAAGTGGCTCCTACGAGAAAATACTTCCTTTTGTTTTGTGCGACTTCCCTATTTTCCTTTCCAAGACTAGGAATCCCTTGCTGAGTGGATTTTAGTCCTATCTCAGGGGTGACCCACTGCTTAGCGTGATGAGCAGCGTGGTCTAAGGCTGGGAGGTTCGTGGAAGGTCTGCACGCAGCTGGTGGTCGTCAATTAAAATATAAGTACCCATTTATCTGTTCATTTACATACTGCGTATTTTTATATGTTGTTATATCTATGGTTTTGTATGTGATTACTGCATGTATGCTTTTACTGTTATTTCTGCATTAAGTTGTGGGATAAAAGAATGTAAATCATCCGTTAAATATTGGTATGTTTTATTGTCGGTTCCACAAGAATATGTGTATGTACAAAATGTTAATGTCTAGTTAAAATTGCATTAGAAATATAGACATATATATATGTGCATGCTCGATCATGTTAGTTTCTGAGGTGATGTCGCCTGGCCTATTGGTTTAAGGCCAGGAAGGTCACAAAAATGGTGTCACAGAAGAAAGATGTTTCAACTATGGATTTTACCAACCTGTCAGGTGGCTAGGGACGTTACAAATTGGTATTAGAGCTAAGGTTTCGACACTGATCCTAGATGGGCCATGTTAGTGGTTAACGAGACAAAGATTTCAGAGTGAATTATTTCCAAAAGGGATAAAATTATAGGTTTAGAGCATCCCTGGGTACCAAGAGAATACCTTGGCCATGTTATGAAGCTTAGGAGGTATAATGTTTTATGGAATGACAACAGAGAATGAAGCTGCAACGACCATTGGGTTGGGACACGAGGTTTAAAATTTGGGTCGTAGGATCTGTTTAGGAGAAGGCAAACCTTCACAGTTGTTAGATCTAGAGAAGGTGAAGGAAAGTAAAACCCCTAAGTCCTTTAGAATTCTCGGCTTTGAATTTTTTTATGTGTTATAAGAAAAAGAGGTCAAAGCTTGAAGTTTTGAAGTTTCAAAGAAGATCTACACCGTAGATCCGGGGAAAATTTCTTGACTGTTGGATTGGAAGAAGTCAGATCATAGCTGTAGATCAAGCCAAGAGAAAGGGGTAAGGCACATAAGTAGATTAACGTATTCGAGAGCTCAACACTTGGGAGAAATGAGGTGTGCTGACGTAGACCCCCGACCCTCGGGCCAAGATCCGCACAGGATCAATATTCTCCAAATCCGCAGAACTGAATTAGTCCTTTCGGGCCCTCATTGGAACCCCACGAATTCGATCCACAGGTCCCTCGAAAACCCCACCTATGAGAACAAGCACTAGGTGCGAGATTCACCCAACCCAACTTTTGCGTTTCAGAGTTTTGGGCCTCCCGCATGCTAGCTCTCCCAGGCTCCTTGTCTCTTCCATCTCCCGGTCATCGAAACGCCGAAAAGGCTTTACGAATCTAGGTCCTCTCTTACCCTTTGAATGATTTCGGGTTTTTRTGTTCCACGATTTCGTGAGTTGGGACTCCCTGTCTCCCGACTCCTGGCCTCTTGAACACCTTGTGTCCAAAATGCCGAAAAGGCCCTCGTCCACGCAACCATGCTATTGGATTTCGCGATTCGGAGAATCATGATGCAAGCGGTTTCCCTGGTCATCTGTGTTTTAATTTCCCGGGTCCCGAAATAGTGAAACCTTCCCGCGACCACGTCCTTCTTTCGAGATTTTGGAATTCGTGATTTCGCGATTCTGGCTGTAGACGATTCCTGATCCTTCAACCTTCCAAGTCCCGAAATGCCGCAATGATGAAATAGGCTCACCTTCTTCCTTCACAACCATAACTCTACCCCAAAGACCCATCACGTTTCGCGACTTCAGGGTTTTTAATGCCAAGTACCCCAGATCCTGTCATCGGAGTTGCCGAAAAGCCGAACTCCGAAATAGTGAATTCGAGCGCGAGATTTCAGGGGTTTGTGAATCGGGAGTTTGCGATGTAGCGACCCCAAAACCCCTTACCACTCCAAATCCCGAACTCCGAAATGTCAAAATTTTGTTCGTTCCAGTTCCTCTCCTGCGCGACTTCCTAGAGGTTAAACTCCGTGCGCCTTCCTCCAGATCCGATGGCTATCCGTCCTTTGCACTAGATCTGATGGGCCAGATCCATTTTCCTTGTGTACCTCCCATGGACTCAACCTTGTGCACGTACTCTTGATCTAGCGGCTCTCAGGCCAATGTGCTCCACATCCGACGACTGGCGGGATTTTCCAAACCAAGAGTTTGTGATGCAGCGAATCAACAAATCCTTTTCCGCTCCAATCCTTGAACTCCCAAATGGGAATTCACACACGAGATCCAATGTCTCTTGTTGGGTTGGATCCAATGACCCCTATCTCTCCTGAGCTTAAACCTATCAAATATTCTCAGCCTTAACTTCCTCCCTAGTTGGTTGGATCCAATGACTCATGGGATTTCGACACATTTTCCTGGACGCGCTCCACCATCCGATTCTACTCTTGTTATCCCTTTCTCGATTCAGGACTTGGAGCAACCAAGGATTTGGTCTACACTCCAACCTCACGATTCCTGAATTCACGAAAATGATCCAACAGCCGTCATGCCTCCACGCTTCAAATCTAATGGTAGTTGTAGCTCCTCCTTGAGCCTGTGCTTCTTTCTTTCCCCTTGGAATATTTTCAAGGTTTCAAAGGCCTCGACCTTTACCTCTGCTGCGAATCCTGTAACCTTATCTCCCACCTAGATTTTAAAAGGTGTTCCTCCTCCTGAGCTTTGTCGACTGTGAAACCTCAGAGGGTTTTCTCGACCGTCTTCTCACCCAGATTTTATTCGGTGCGCTAAGGCACTATCCCTCCTGAGATCCTCAAACTATGAACCTTCCAAAGGGTTTTCTCGTCCTCAGCATTGCTTGCAGGTTCCTTGCACACAATGGTGCTATCTCCTCTAAGCTTATCTGTGGCTCTGACCTCAAAGGGTCTCTGTCCCTTTCTCTCCTTGAAGGGATGTAAGTGCCCTCTGACAACTTCCTGCTCAAGCACGTTTTCTTGAGCCTGCAGGGTGTTCAGTAACCCTATGAGTATCTCCTCCTGTGATACTTCTCTTCTTTCTGAACTCAGAATAGAGTCCCTATGTGCACTCTATGCACTTTCTCAATGCCCTCTTGGCAGAGCTTCTACAAAATCTTCAGTGATTCTGTCTTCTCATTGAACTCGAAATAGAGCTCCTCTCAATGCATCCTGTGCATTTTCTCAATGCCCTCCTGGCAGAGTCTCTACAGAATTCTCAGTGATTCTGTTGTCTCTGTGCCTTCCTCTGCATAGTCTTACCTCCAAGGTGTTCAACAACCTTGAGACTTCCTCTTTGAGTCAATGACTTCAACTGGTGCGCCCTCCTGGCACGTCTTTGTCTGAAATTCCACATAATTCAGAAGTGCACTCCTTGCACTGGCTTACAGAGACCGTAGCACTTTGTCATGCACTCTTGCATGAAGCCAAAAATATCCCAAACCTGAAAATCAAAGAACTTGATAGACAAATACTCTTGTCTGTAACCTGCAAATGCAAACTAACACACACATCTATAGCATGAATGAACACATAAAGACATTCATCAACAAACACAGAATAACATGCAGGAAAAACTGCTCTGTTTGTATTAATATGAAACGCATCTTTACAATGTTAGCTCGGACTGCAACAAAGTCACAACTTCTTCTCTTTTCTATCCTATTCTCTATTGTACTCTTCCTCTTCTACCTTCTGTCTCTCTCTTCTCTGCCTAACTGAAAACAAAACAAAAGATATTTTTACAAAAGGGGGATCCTCGAGCTCTTCCCTCCATCCTCACCAACTCTCATTAATTTACATTCAATTCTATTGAATGGCTATCTAGTCTGAGTCGAATCTAGATCTCAGCCTTACAACCATTTAAGGCAACCTTTATCTAAGCCTGTGTACATGTATGGCTTTTGGCTCTACCAGCCTTACAGCCATTTATTTCATTAAATTCAAATTTGAAATTTGAAAATGAGATGGTTGCGCCTCTCCTCTCCATTGAACGTGCACTTGGATGTGTTGGCTAGCTGGCGCATAGCTGGGTTGAAGTGATGCTTCTGCATCATACTCCTTTGCTGCAAAAATCATGAGCTCCTACTCATGAGCTTCCCAACACCGTTGTTGAAATCCACCTGGATCCCAAATAGTTCTTTGGAGCTGTCCATCTGCTCCTCTACTTTGCTGCTACTGCTGTTGCTGCTATGGCAGGTTCTCCTCTGCTCAACTTCTCATTGCTGACTACTTCTATAGATCTGATCACCAACCTTTTGATCTCCTCAATCACTTCGTCCAGTTGCCCCCATGGATGGATATTTGTATGCAGTATTCTCCACTGCACTTCTTCTCTGCAAATGGGTAGATCATCTCGATCTCCTAGGCTATCTTCTTCTTCTGTGGCCTCAACTTTCCACCCTTCTGCAAAATTCAGTTCTGCAGTCTTATCTTCTTGACTGACCTGTTGTTCAGTCACTTTCTCTAACAGAATTTCTTCTGCCAGTTCTTCTACTGGTGCATCTCCAGCTTCCTCTAGCTACTCCTCAGACTGGAATACTCCTTCATCTGATGTTGCATGCCTCAATGTTACAGTCATCATCATTTGTTCAACTCCCTAGCTGAAATTTCTGAGCCATTCCTCAAAATGCTCCTCTGCTAACATATGCATGATTGTCTGCTCTCAACAGTTATCTATTGTCTCTAGATGGTTCAACCAATCCTCCAACATTTCCAACTCCATCTCCCATGGAGTGAGCATCTTATATGCATCCTCTTCTTCTGCTACAACTTTTAGTGTTGTAGGTATCCCCTGATCAGCCTCTTGACTGAAAATTTTGAGCATTTCTGTTGAATGCTCTTCTTCCGCTCCTTGGGAAAACATCAGTGTCTACTCCACTTCTTCCTCTTCTTTGATAGTCTCTGTTGGTTGTTTTGTTTCTGTTGCTGCATCCACAACACATGCTCTGCCCTCAGTTGGGTTGCTTGGTAGGAACACCTCTATTCCTCCAATGATCAAAATTATCTTATGATTCTCTCCTGTCAGCAATCCTTGTTGATATGAACTCTCCTCTGAGTTCATGAGACCTTCAGATAGTCTCATCTCTTTCCCCTTGCCCACCTGGTAATTTGGGAATTTTCTGCTTCCCACCTGGCAGTTTATGAGACCAAATGGTCCCATCTCATTGTCTACCTGGCAATCTAAACTTTCATCACTGCTCCCCTGGCAGTATACGAGATCTTCCATTGATCTCTTTCCATTGCCCACCTGGAAACTTGAAAGTCCACTTCTGCCCACCTGGTAGTTTATGAGATCCTCTGTTAATCTCATACCATTATCCTCCTGGCAATATGAATTTCCACTGTTGTCCTCCTGACAGTCTATGAGATCCTCTAATGATCTCATTTCATTGCCCACTTGGAAATTTGAAAATTCATCTCTACCCTCCTGACAGTTTATGAGATCTGCAACTGATCTCTCTTCCTCATCACTGAGGGTTTCTCCAACTTTTGGCTCACGGATGCAAACCAGCTCTGTGTCCCTGAGGCTTTCAGCATACTTCAGCCATATT
This sequence comes from Picea engelmannii, assembly GCA_009831015.1. Taxonomy (NCBI): domain Eukaryota; kingdom Viridiplantae; phylum Streptophyta; class Pinopsida; order Pinales; family Pinaceae; genus Picea; species Picea engelmannii. The sequence goes on along the minus strand of ML839634.1, from coordinate 41,271 downwards.
TTCAATAGCCTTTGCTGTCTTTTGGCCAACAACTCCTTGACTGGCCACTTCACCTTCTTTTTCATGGGCCATTCATACATCCAATGTGTCTTTGCATTCTGCTGCACCCATAGTGCAAGCTCTTCCATCCTCGCCCTTATCTCAAGGAGTTCCAGATCCATCTCTGGATTTTTTCTTTGCTGCTGGTGGTTTTTCTTTCCACCACGTCCATGGCCTTCAGTAGCCATCTTCATGTTCTTGTCTTCTACCTTCCCTCCTAGCAAACTTGTTGTTGTCACTCTGCAACCGTGAGTGCTTCCAGCATCTCTTACAGTCCTCTTGACTGTCTATTGACTGCTACGTCCCGCAAAAACCTTCACCTTTTACCTGTCTCCTACAAGCTCTTGTTCATCTTGCTTCCTCTTTTCCCTGAAATATATAGGGAAAATCTTGCTCTGATACCACTTCTGACGCAGACCCTCGACCCTTGGGCCAAGATCCGCACAGGATCGATCTTCTCTGAATCTGCAAAACCGAATTAGTCATTTCGGGCCCTCACTGGAACCCCATGAATTCGATCCACATGTCCTTTAGAAACCCCACCTATGTGAACAAGCAGTAGGCGTGAGTTTCACCCAACCCACCTTTCGTGTTTCATAGTTTCGGGCCTCCCACACGCGAGATCTCCTAGGCTCCTTGTCCCTTCCAACTCCCAGTCGCCGAAACACCGAAAAGGATTTACGACTCTGTGTCCTCCCTTAGCCTTCGAATGATTTCAATTTTTCATGTTCCATGATTTCGCGAGTCGGGACTCCCTATCTCATGACTCCTTGCCTCTCGAACACCCGGTGTCTGAAATGACGAAAAGCCCCTCGTGTACGCGAGCACGCTACCGGATTTTGTGATTCAGAGAATCACAATGCAAGCAATTTCCCCGGTCCTCTGTCTTTCAATTTTCTGGGTCCCAAAATACTGAAACCTTCCTGAGACCACGACCTTCTTTCAGGATTTTGGAATTCACAATTTCGTGATTTCGGCTGCAGACGATTCCTTATCCTTCAACCTTCCGGGTCCCGAAATGACGCAATGCTGAAATAGGATCACCTGCTTCCTCTGTGACCACATATCTACCCCAAAGACTCGTCACATTTCATGACTTTGGGGTTTTTAATGCCAAGTACCCTGGCTCCTGTCATCGGAGTTGCCGAAAAGAAGAACTCCGAAATAGTGAATTTGAGTGTGATATTTCGAGGTTTCGTGAACCGGGAGTTTGCGATGCAGCAACCCCAAAACTCCTTATCGCTCCAAATCTTGAACTTTGAAATGCCAAAATTCTGTCCATTCCGGCTACTCTCTTACGCGACCTCCCAGAGGTTAAAGTTTGTGCGCCTTCCTCCAGATCCGATGGCTATCAGTCCTTTGCACTAGATCTGATGGCCCAGATCCCTTTTCCTTGTGCACCTCCTAGGGACTCAACCATGTGCACGTACCCTTGATCCAGCGGCTCTTAGGCCACTGCACTCCAGATCCGATGGCTGGCAGGATTTCGCGAACCGAGAGTTTGTGATGCAACGACTCCACAAATCCTTTTCCGCTCCAATCCCCGAACTCCGAAATGAGAATTCACACACAATATCCAATGTCTCTTGTTGGGTTGGATCCAACGAACCCTATCTCTCCTGAGCTTACACCTGTCAAAGCTCTTCAACTTTAACTTCCTTGCTAGTTGGTTGGATCCGACAACTCACGAGATTTCAACACTTTTTTCTGGAAGCGCTCCACCATCCGATTCTACTCTTGTTATCCCTTTCGTGATTCGGGGCTTGGAACAACCAAGGATTTGGCCTACACTCCAACCTCACGATTCCCGAATTCACGAAAATGATCCAACGACCCTCAGGACTCCATGCTTCGGATCTAACGGTAGCTGTAGCTCCTCCTTGAGCCTGTGCTTCTTCCTTTCCCCTTGGAATATTTTCAAGGTTTCAAAGGCCTCGACCTTCACCTCTGCTGCAAAGCCTGTAACTTTAGCTCCCGCCTGGATTTTAAAAGGTGTTCCTCCTCCTGAGCTCCTCAAACTTTGAACCCTCCAAACTATTTTCTCGTCCTCTGCACTGCTTGCAGGGTCCTTGCACGCAATGGTGCTATATCCTCTAAGCTTATCTATGTCTCTAACCTCAAAGGGTCTCTGTCCCTTTCTCTCCTTGAAGGGATGTAAGTGCCCTCTGGCAACTTCCTGCTCAAGCACGTTTTGTTGAGCCTAGAGGGTGTTCAGTAACCCTATGAGTATCTCCTCCTGTGATACTTCTCTTCTTTCTGAACTCGGAATAGAGTCCTTCTGTGAACTCTATGCACTTTCTCAATTCCCTCCTCACAAAGTTTCTACAGAATCTTTAGTGATTATGTCTTCTCACTGAACTCGAAATAAATATCATCTCAATGCATCATGTGCATTTGCTCAATTCCCTCCTGGTAGAGTCTCTATAGAATTCTCAGTGATTCTGTTGTCTCTGTGCCTTCCTCTACACAGTCTTACCTCCAATGTGTTCAACAACCTTGAGGCTTCCTCTTTGAGTCAATGACTTCAGCTGGTGCACCCTCCTGACACGTCTTTGTCTGAAATTCCATAGAATTAAGAAGTGCACTCCTTGCACTGTCTTACAGAGACCACATCACTCTGTCATGCACTCTTGCATGAAGCCAAAAAGAACCCAAACCTGAAAATCAAAAAACTCGACAGACAACTACTCCTGTCTGTAACCTGCAAATGGAAACTAACACACACATCTACAGCATGAATGAACACATAAATACATTCATCAACAAACACAAACTAACATGCAGGAAAAACTGCTCTGTTTGTATTAATATGAAATGCCTCTTTACAATGTGAGCTCGGACTGAAACAGAGTCATGGATTCTTCTCTTATCTAACCTATTCTCTGTTCTACTCTTCCTCTTCTACCTTCTGTCTCTCTCTACTTTGCCTAACTGAAAACAAAACAAAATATCGTTTTACAAAAGGGGGCTCCTCGAGCACTTCTCTCCATCCTCACCAACTCTCATTAAGTTACATTCAATTCTATTGAATGGTTGTCTAGTCCGAATCGGATCTAGATCTCAGCCTTACAACCATTTAAGGAAACCTTTATCTAAGCATGTGTACATGCATGGCTTTTGGCTCTACCAGCCTTACAAACATTTAATTCATTAAATTCAAATTTGAAATTTGAAAATGAGAGGGTTGCGCCTCTCCTCTCCATTGAACGCGCTCTTGGATGTGTTGGCTAGTTGGCGCGTAGCTGGGTTGGAGTGATGCTCCTGCATCATGTGCTAATGTGAATCCTTTCGAAGTCCTGAAGTGACGTGGCATGATGACATCACCCAGGGTGACGTGGATTTCCTTAGTCCTACCATGTGTAAGTCAGAATGGAACTTTGACGACCATGTTAGAAAAAAATAAATCTGAGACGCGGGGCCATGTTCCACCACCTTAATTGTTGATAGATGTACCTTTTGGACCCCAAAAGGTAAAGTAGGTTGGAAATTTTAAGTTCAGGAGATTTGAGGAATGCAATTGTAAAATCTTCCGAAGTCAGAAAGCCCGAAGTCTCAAAGTGACGTGGCCTGTTGACGTCACTAAGGATAATGCATACACATGGGACGTGTGCCACATGTTAGTGAGTTAAGAACCTACGGAGGATAGCCACTTTGAGGAAATTTTGGTTGCGTGGGTTGATAAATCCGGAAGGATGAAGCGTTGCAGTCATCGTGACCGTTGACAGTCATGGACGAGTGTCATAAGATTTGACACTCTAGAGGTTTGTGGCATTGAAGGCTTTGGAAACACTCGAAGCCTGAAACTACGAACCACAGAGTAAGTGCCTGTTGGTTTAGCACTTGGTACCAACCGTGGTCACATGCGAGTTATGGAATGAAGAAAATGGGCTAGCATTGAATGGTGAATTGTTGCAGAACATAACAGATCTTAGATATAGAATCATGGGGATTCTTGATCGATGCAGACCCACCGAAAATGGAGTCTGATATTATTTCTATTGAATCAGATTGCTTAAGTTACTCTAGAAAATTATTAAAGACTGATAGCCTGACAAAAATTCGGTTGATTGCACATTTTTGTAGAGTTAACAATTGACAGAGCCAAACCAAGTTGTCGCATAGTATAGAGAAATGGAGGAGGCACATGATGCTTACAGTTCGGAGGATGAAGTTAGAGGAATGGATGTCCATTTGGGAATTGAAGGAACAAACTCCAATGGGCATGGAGAAAAAATAGACAAAGAAGTGAGCATGATGAAAATCATTAAGAATTTGCAAAAAGATGTCCAAATGCACCAAGCAGATAACAAAAGTCTTATGATATCCAAGGAGAAACAAGGAGACTTCAATATGAATTTGATGCGAAGCCTGGAAATAATTGAAAATAAATTGGATAAGGAGAGTGGCTCCAAAAAATTAGAGAATCACATGACCCTTGATGAGGAAAGATTAGGAAGAAGTGGTAGCAGACATCACCAACACTCCTAGAGTTATTCCAAAAGGAGGCCACACAACAATTCAATTCCATATCCTACCATAAATCATAGGATATCTTAAGTGGATGAACTGAAGGGTGAAATGAATAAAGTCAAGCCTCCTACTTTTGATGGAGAGCACAAGAAAGATGAAGATGTTGAGGCATGGTTGTTGGGCATGAGGAAATATTTCCAATTGCAGAACTATTCTTCTCATGCAGAGGGAATAATTTCCATCTACCAACTTAAAGGAAAGGCATCAATATGGTGGGATCAAATTGTGCAAGTGCAACACATCAGAGAGAAGAATGTTACATGGAGGTAATTCAAGAGAAATTTTGAAAAGAAGTACTTAACTAAGAGGTATTACGACAAGAAAGTGAAAGATTTATTTGAACTCAAGCTGGGAAGCATGTCCATTGATGAGTATGAAAGAACATTCTTGGAGGTGTTGAAGTATGTCCCCTTCATCAAGGACTAGATAGTTAATATTCAAAGGTATCTGAGTGGGATACCATCTTTCATCAGTGATAAAATCCAATATGATGATCCTAAAACTATGGAAGAAACCATAAGGAGAGAAAAATGTTTATTTGATCAGAAAAAAAGGGAAACCTATTTTCCGTAAGGCTTGGGAAGACAAGAAGAAGATTAAGAAGGAGAAGAGGCTGAAGGGAAACAAACCACTATTTTTTGAGGAATAGTCCTCAACAACAACTAGTTTTGAGAGAGCCCAGGATGGCTGAAGTAGGTGGGAAAAGCCCAAGGCATACACCTATGGAATGTTGGGGTTGTAAAGGAGATCATAGGTACAGAGATTGTCCTCACGGAAAGGAAAAAGTGAGAGTTGTTCACAATGTTCATCAAGCATAAAATATAGAGTACATGGGCATAAGAGTACCAAGGATCTATGTAGCCCTGGCCAACAAGCAAGTCGAGTTTCAATCACACATGATTGAAGTCGAAGGTATGATCAATAACCATGTCCTTACTATTTTAATTTATTCAGGGGCTAGTCATAGATATGTAGATCCTAAGGTAGTATAAATATTTCAATTTCTAAGAAGAAATCATGGGAAATATTTCTTGGTGCAACTAGCTACAGGAGCCAAGAAGAAAGTTGTTGAGTTGGTTAAATCATGTCTGGTGGGCATGAATGGACTGAGTACCAAGGAAGATTTGAACATCTTACATTTGGGGTCATATGATTGCCTAATCATTATGGATTGGTTGGACCAACATCATGCCATATTAGAATTATATAACAAGGAATTCACTTTCTTGGATGAGAAAGGAAATTGGAGAGCAGTCCAAGGAATTCCCAGGGCAGTTGCTGTCAAATAAATCTCGACAATGTAGCTGAAGAAGTGTTATAGGAAGGGTTGTCAAATATTTTCATCCCATATGGAGGAAGCATCTAAGGATAAGGTGACAAATATGGAGGATCATGTAGTCCTAGAATATTTTGAAGATGTGTTCAAGGTACTAGGACTACCTCCAAAGAGAGATATTGATTTCTCTATAAATTTAATGCCTGGAGCAACTACAATATCAAAGACTCCATACATAATGAGTACACCAGAAATGAAGGAACTGCAAATTCAACTTGAAGAGATTCTGAAGAAGGGGTATATACGCCAAAGTGTGTCACCTTGGGGTGCACCAGTCTTGTTCATGAAGAAGAAATATGGAACATTAAGATTGTGCATCGATTTTAGACAGTTGAACAAAGTGACTATAAATAACAAGTATCCTCTACCAAGGATTGATGATCTCTTCGACCAGTTGAAGGATGCTAGAGTATTTTAAAATATTGATCTCAGGTCAAGATATCATCAGATAAGGATTAAATAGGAATACATTAGCAAGACCGCCTTCAGGACAAGGTATGGTCATTATGAGTTCACAGTGGTGCCATTTGGGTTATCAAATGCCCCAGTTTTTTCATGTGCTTAATGAATGGTGTTTTCCGAGAATATTTAGACAAGTTTGTCATTATCTTTATGGATGACATCCTTGTATATTCCAAGTTGGAAGAAGAACATAAACATCATTTGAGGATGGTGCTGCAAGTCCTAAGAGATCATCAACTGTATGCCAAATTGAGAAAGTGCTCATTTTATCAAAATGTAATTCACTATTTGGGGCATATCATATCTGACGAAGGGATAGAAGTGGATCCTGAAAATATTGAGGCCATAAAAGGATGGAAAACACCTAAGAAGGTGACCGAAGTCATATCCTTCATGGGTCTAGCTGGCTACTACAGAAGGTTCATTGCAGGGTTTTCAAGAATAACTCACCCCATCACTTCCTTGCAAAGGAAGGGGAAAACATTTCAATGGACAGAAGAATGTAAAATGAGCCTCCAACAATTGAAGCAACTGTTAACTAGTGCTCCAATTCCGAATATTGTGGATCCATATGAATATGTCATGGTTTGCACAGATGTGTGCAAAGAAGGAATATGAGGAGTCCTTAGTCATAAAGGATTTGTGATATGTTTCGATTCCAGAAAATTGAAAGAGCATGAAAGGCTCTACGCTACTCACGATTTGGAGTTGGTAACCATTGTACAAACTCTAAAGAAATGGAGACACTACCTCATGGGAAAGAGGTTTCAATTGAGGACAGACCATAATGGTCTGAAATGTTTGTTTGATCAGCCTACCTTGAATGCTAGGAAGAGTAGATGGTTGGAATTCCTCTATGAATATGAATTTGATATCAAACACATCAAAGGAAAGGAGAACAAAGTGGTTGATGCACTCAATAGGAGAGTGCATGAACTACATGCTACAACTATTAGTAGGTATCAGATGGATCTTAAAGGAAGGATTTCTGAAGCTACAAAAGTTGATTTGCAATACATGGAATTGGTAACTAAATTGTAGCAAGGTAAAATGTAGCAGAAAGCTGAAGATTATAAATTGGGAATCGATGGAATTCTCTTGTACAAAAATAAAGTTTATGTACCCAATTCTCCTGAAGTGAGGAGTGCGATTTTCAAAGAAATGCATAATGTGCCTTATGCTGGACACCCAGGATATCAGAAATCAATTTCAACAGTCAAAAGCCAATATTATTGGCCAGGCATGAAGAAAGAAGTTGCATAGTACATTTCCAGATGTATGGAGTGTCAAAGGGTCAAATATGAGCATAGACACCTAGCTAGGTTTCTATAGCTGTTAACCATCCCTGAGTGGAAGTGGGAAGTGGTGACAATGGATTTCATCACAGGATTTCCCATAACAATAAAGAAACATGATTCCATCATGGTGGTGGTAGATAAGCTCACGAAGGCCACCCATTTTATTCCATTGAAGACTACTCACAAGGAAACTAATGTTGTTGATATTTATATGAGGGATATAAAACACTTGCATGGACTTCCCAAGAAAATTGTGTTTGACAGAGACCCTAATTTCACCTCGGAGTTTTGGAGAGGATTATTCAAGGGTTTCAGAACAAACCTGAAATTTAGCACAACCTATCATCTCGAGTCGAATGAGAAAACATAAAGGGTGAACCAAGTGATAGAGGATATGCTAAGGATGTATGTGATGGAAAAACCATCTAAATGGGAAGATTATCTACACTTGGTAGATTTTTCCTACAACAATGGGTATATAGCATCACTGAAGATGAGCCTATTTGAAGAACTTTATGGAAAAAAGTGCAATACCCTAGTAATTTGGGACAACCGAGCCGATAGAGAAGTGATTGGGACAGATATTCTCAAGGAAATGGAAGAGGAAATGCTGAATATTAAATAGAATTTGAAGGCTTCCCAAGACAGATAGAAAATCTATGCAGACAAAGGAAAAAACAACATAGAGTTTAAAGTGGGTGATCATGTTTTCCTGAAGGTTAAATCCAACAAAAGTTCCCTGAAGTTGGGAAGTTGTTCCAGGTTGGCAGCCATATTTTGTGGACCGTTTGAAATCCTAGAAAGGATTGGACCAGTAGCTTATATGCTTCCATTTCCTGCATCCATGATTGTTCATAATGTATTTCATGTATCATTTCTCAAGAAGTATGCACCTGATGCTAATCATGTGATTGATTGGAATGTGATTCAAGGGGAGAAAGAAGGCGCTTTGCAAGTGCAGC
>ML839633.1:42901-72877 GCA_009831015.1 Picea engelmannii | reverse complement strand
TTTTGGGGGGGGGGGTTTACGGTATTTAGACCCTGCACCCTCGAGTGGACCTGCGGTTGTGTTATTTTCCATGTCTATCGAAGTCAAAATCTCGTGCTTGTTCCGTTCGTGCCTGTTCTGTTGTAAAATTTTGCTGATACTTCAGTGTTGACATGATAGAAAATAGTGGCATAAGGAATAATTGGACAACTACATGTGCAATTGCAATATCCATTATTTTTTTGTTAAAATAAAACATGTGCAAACCACACTTATTAACCATATATGGTGGAATGTGCCCATATCACAATACCTGTTATTTATCCTCTACATAGACTGGTGTGACCACGATACAATTTGTCTTGTACTTGAGATATGATATGTACACCAAAGATACTGTAAAATTATATTTCCATGTCTGGAAACATATTTGGATACTTTTCTACGTAAAACCAAAATAATTTAGCTATGGCCATGCAATTTCTTAATATTTTGTGGCTTGTAATATATTTTGGGCAGGTAAAAAATTTATATATTTACAGCCATGGATGGATAAAAACAAAGGTTCATGTTTATGCCTATCTTTTACTCTATTCATTCATTCTCATTCACTGTATGTACATATTACTTGTTCTTCGGTGCATACCAACTTCCATTCATGTTCATTGTATTTTGTGCATTCCCACATTCAAACAAACATAATAGCTAGAGAAAACGACACAGTCTTGACTACAGCGGTGGAAGAGGAGATACAAAGGTACATGTTTGTACTGTTATTTCATATTTCGTTGTTTTGTATTTCATTTATTGTCTGTATATGTATTCACCTAGTTTATTGTATGTAGATATTGCATACCTTCCTACATAATAACTTATCTTCATTACATATCTTCCTGCATACTAACTTCCTTCATGTTCATTGTATTTTTCCCGCATTGCTACATTTAAACAAACACAATGGTTGGAGAGGACGATGTACTCTTTGACGTGAATGTAGACGAGGAGTTGCAGAGGTGCATACCTGTACTCGTATTTCATATTCCAGTGTTGAGTATTTCATTTATTGTATGTGTATTTGTTGTACTTGTTCTACTTCTTTGCATCTTTTTTGTTGTATGTATATACTATGTATCTTTCTACTTATTCTCATGTGAATGGTATTCTATTTTTTGTTACATTGAAATAAATAGAACTATGTTTCTTTATTTTACATGTCTTTCTTCATGCTAACTTGCCTTCATGTCCAATGTATATTCGGTGTTGCTACCTTGGAAGAAACAGAATGGTTGGACATGAAGATGAATTCTTCTATGCAACAACAGAGGCGTCTGTCGTACAATATTCGAAAAGGTATACCAATTGTGTTAGTAAATTAAATATAAAAAGTGGGTGGGGGCATATAATATTAGACTAGAAAATAATGATTTGGAAACAATGGGCCTTTTTTCCCTCCCCATTTCTAATTTTTCCATTTTCTATTATCCATTTTTCTTTATAATTTCTTTGCTTAGTCATCTTTCTGAAAATGCCTTGGTGCGCGGGTTGGCGGACTCACGGGTTCACATTTATGGTCATGCTTCTACCTTATTCCATACTTACCCACTTTGTCGATTGCGGATTCTGGGTTGGCGGGTTCAAGATTGCACCTCTGGCTTTCTAGGTTTCGTGATATACAAATCGGTTGTTGTGCTTTGCCATCACGCCCTATTTACTATTACACATTTTTTCAGTCAACAAATCTTAGGCATACAATTTGACCATTGGGTCCTCGTGTTTCCTGAGTATCCCTTGACAACCTATTTCATATTATATCTCATTCCACCCTGCATGTGACATTAAGAACAATTATGAACAATATACAATGCATATGTTTGTTTAGTCCTTCTGATGTTCATATACACATGCTTGCATCAGAAAAACTTGGATTAGTGACATGGCCATGAAAAGTGAGTCATCCCAGACATCAACAAACCGACAAGGCCAAAGGTAAAGATGCATACATTCTATTCCTAGTATGTTTACCAAACAAATATCCTCGGCTATTTATTCATCTATGGCATGGTTAATATGTTGATGTCATATGTAATACATACTTTACAGTTCACAAGAAGTATCAACAAGTACAAGTGAGACGTCAAACATAGTGCAAGTTCTACAGACTAAGATGTCTGGTTGTAAAACTTTGGCTCAATAGTTCATCCAAGTTGTGCATCTACTTGTAAATTTATGCCAGGGAAAAAAGAAAATAAAAAAATAATGCACACTACCATTCACTTTACTTTTCCTATTCAAAAATTGTCACCAGGTCTAAACTTCTAACACCCAAAATACTATCAATAGAGGGCTTGAACAACCGCCAAAATAGACAAGTGTTCATCGGGGACATAATGGTCATCTATAGCACCTACTTGGACAAGGAAAACAAAACTAGATCCATTATGCATGAAGACATGACAGACAAGGAGGCCATGATGACATTCATACCGATTGTTCCTACACAACTTGTCCAGAAACATGCAGAAAATATATTTTTAGGTAATGGGATATCCATTACAAATTTTAATATATTTCCCAAAACAATATATGACCATGGTGATTGTGATCAGATTATTTCACTCAACGAAACAAGTATTGTGGAAAAAATTCCCGCTATTTTTTTGGAATATCGTTTCGTCCTGGATGCAACTATCAACCAACTTGCGCAGAGAAACGACATTTACCCAATCAGAACCATTGGTACAATTACCACACTGGCGAGAAAACTTGGCCCGCAATACATTCTCCATATAAAAGATGGAGATTCAGACAACGACAAGGAAATGGTATCATTCTCCATATCAAGTTTTTTCCTTTACTTTCGCATGTCCATGTATCTCGGTTAAGTTACACAAGCATTGAATTGTTCCATGTTGCAGCTGCAATTGTTCGATACCTATTCAAAAAAAAAATCATCAATGGAACAATAATTGCATAAAGTGAAACTTCCACTTATGCTCTTCAAAAATATAACAAAGAAAAGGGATGTTAGAGAAAGGATCTTTCGCACAACCCAAGCAACATTTGTAACAGAATTGGGAGCAGACATAGTACATAATATGAAGAAACTAACTAGCTCTACAACTGTTGTGCATATACATCTACAGATTCATCCTCACTTTGCTCATACAAATAGCCTTCACCAAATTTCTGCGGTTTTTTTAATTTTTTTATCTTTTGGGGGTGTAGTTGTATATTATATTGTTCAATATATTAATTCCAATGCTCATGTTTCCAGGTTGAAGGTGTTTTGGTTGCAGCGAATGCGTACTCGAACCACTTTGAGCCTGTATGTGCGAAATGCATCTGTCCTGCTTCTTCTTCTTCTTTGATAAGTGATGATGCAATTGATTGTCTGCGATGCAGTAAAAAATCTCCATACATATATGGACATTGCCTCAATGCTGCCATCCAAACCGTGGGAAATAGAACCATGCATTGTACAATTAGACAACCTCTGTTAAAACATGTTCTTCCTAGGTTAGCATAATTTTCATCTGAAGCATACCTATAGAAAAAGGAAAGAAGCGTCTACATGTTGCATGACTTTCAAATACATATAAAATTTACCTTAAATGAGGACAATGCAATATTGCATATCGGTTGGAAAAAAAATTCATATCAAGATTTGGTAGGAAACGAAAATATCTCATGTATCTCTGTAATATTTCTTCAACACCCAGATGAATGTTCATCGGACTCAAGTGCTTGAGAATATAATTACAAATGCAATCGATGTTGTTATTTTGATGTTTTCTTGCATCTCCCAGTAATAATTTTGCATATTTGTTTTGGTGTGAAAGTAAACAAAAAAAAATGGTAGTTGGTTGCGGATTTGATGGAGGAGCCTGCACGTTTTTTGGGTGCCCAAGTTGGACAATTGTTTTTCAACTATATAGCCATGACAAGATTTCTGCATTTTTTTTTTGGGTGCCTGAATAAAATAAAAATTTGTCTCCAACTATAGATTTATGGTATGGTATCTGCATTTTCTGGATGCCCTAAATGAAAAACAAAGGACTCAACATGGATTGAAACATTAGCTTGATATTTTCATATCTCTCTATAGATATTGTGCGTGTATAATATTGTTTGGTCCAAAAATGGGAAGCATGACAACAATCCCCATAAAAAGTATCCAACTGTAAATAAATAGGACCCATCATTTGAACCATCGAAATAACTTACTCATCTAGGAAGAATCATCAGGAATTTCCAATAATATTGGAAATTTAGCATTGTTAAAACTAGTAGTGATAAACCATGGCACTATAAAAAGAAAATGTCCATAGTGATCTTTCTTAATGGTAAAATAGTAGTCGACAACTTTCTTGTTCCCTATTTTGAGATCTGGTTATAGCTAACATGTAGTGGTGAAGCTCCGCTGATTTTGTCTTGTCTTCTGTTTGGCATACTTTTGTTCATATCCCATGGCCCCGGTTATTTTCTCCTGGGAACATATACCATATGTAAGATGAAACCAATGCCACAACATTTTTTTTTTATATATCGAATTGTTTGATGCAAAGGTCGATGTGTTCTACTCTATGGAACCTTGTGGGATCTTCCTTGCAGCCTGTTTGGTGTTTACTTGGTTCTTGGTTGTATGCTTTGTTCTGGAAAATTAATAATACATTCAAGATTTTCGTAGTTTTTATATGATCTTAAATACTATAGATGACATGATTTTCTCTTTAATATAAGCTCTGTGACACAAATGTAGTATGTAGCTCATTTTAACACTTTTCCTTGATTGATGAACTTAGTAAAATTAATCTCATGGAATAATTTGAAATAAAATAATATATACCGTGCAAAGTCCAATGGAGCTATCATATGAACAAGAGGCCATTAAAATTCAAATTCTTCGTTGCTATAGTTGCAGTGACGCTGACAGTACAATAACTTTACTTAGACATACCAAAATTGATTTTCTTGTAGCTTTTTGAGGCTTCTCTTATACAAGAAGATCCTCGTTGTATCTATTCCTTGATTGAAGAGCTTGTTCACATGTTTAATGCACTTCATAGTTATTGTTAAAACCATCAATGGGGATTTCTTAAACCAATTCCCGCTTCCAGAAATTGCCATCCCCTTTCTTTTTTCCCCGTGCTTTCCATTCATGGTTACTTACTCGTTTTTCAGAAAATGTCTAGGTGCGGAAGTTGGTGGATTCACGTCTTCATATTTCCATTTACCTTTATGTCACCAGCCCAACCAACTGCTTCCCAGTTTCATATTGAACAAATGTTTTGGATTGTGGGTTCCCGGATAAGTGGGTTTAATATTGTGTTTCCATTGTTGCGCTTCCTGCAAACATCACTCGGACTTCCGCGATCTACAAATTACCAAACAAATTCCCCTTTATCTCGTTTTTAGCACTTTTCCTTGATCGATGAACCTAACAAAATTAATATCCTGGAATAATTTGAAATAAAAGAATATATACTATGTGAAATCCAATGGAACTACCATATTAACATGAGGACATTAAAATTAAAATTCAGCGTTGTTAATACTTGCGATGAAGCTGACAGTACAATGACTTTACTTACACATCCCAAAATTGATTTCCTTATTCTTCTCTTATACAAACATATCCTCGAAAATATAAGTATGGCTCCTTATATCTATTCATTGATTGAAGAACATGTTGACATGTTTAATGCACTTCATAGTTACTGTTAAGACCATCAATAGGAATTTCTTACACCAATTCTCTCTTCCGAAAATTGCAATCCCTTTTTTTTTCCATCTGCTTTCCATTTCTAGTTACTTACCCATTTTTTCGGAAAATTCAAATTCGTCCTTGTTAATACTTGCGGTGAAGCTAATAGTACAATAAATTTACTTACACATCCCAAAATTGATTTCCTTGTAGCTTTTCGATGCTTCTCTTATATAAACAGATCCTGGAAACTATAAGTATGGCTCGCTGTATCTATTCCTTCATTGAAGAACCTGTTCACATGTTTATTGCACTTCATAGTTACTGTTAAGACCATCAATGGGGCTTTCTTACACCAATTCCCGCTTCCAAAAATTTCCATACCCTTTATTTTTTCCCATCTTCTTTCCATTTCTTCTTACTTACTCGTTTTTTCGAAAAATGTCTAGGTGCGGGAGTTGGCAGATTCACGTTTTCATATTTCCACTTACTTTTATATCACCAACCCGCCCGATCGCTTCCCCATTTCATATTGTTCAAAATTTTTGGATCGCGAGTTACCAGATAGGAGGGTTCAACATTGTGTTTCCATTGTTATACCACCTACAAATAGCACCCGAACTTCCACGATCTACAAATTAGCAAACAAATTCCCCTTTATCTCATTTTTTAGCACTTTTCCTTCATCAATGAACTTAGCAAAATTAATTCCTTGGAATAATTTGAAATAAAAGAATATATGATATGCGAAGTCTAATGGAAATATCATATGAACGAGAGGACATTAAAATTCAAATTCGTAATTGTTATACTTGTGGTGAAGCTAACAGTACAAAAACTTTACTTAAACATCCCAAAATTGATTTTCTTGTAACTTTTCGATGCTTCTCTTATACAAACAAATCCTGGAAAATATAAATATCGCTCGTTGTATCTATTCCTTGATTGAAGAACCTGTTAACATATTTAATGAATTTCATAGTTACTGTTAAGACCATCAATGGGGCTTTCTTACACCAATTCCCACTTCCGAAAATTTCCATCTTCTTTCTTTTTTTCCTCTGCTTTCCCTTTCTAGTTACTTACTCGTTTTTCATAAAATGTCTAGGTGCAGGAGTTGGAGGATTCACGTATTAATATTTCCATTGTTAATTTTATATCACCAGCCCAACCAACCGCTTCCCTGTTCATATTGAACAAAATTTTGGAATCGTGGGTTCCTGGATAGGCAGGTTCAACATTGCATTTCCATTGTTCCATCGCCTGCAAACAACACCCGGACTTCCGCGATCTACAAATTAGCAAACAAATTCCCCTTCATCTTGTTTTCTTTTTCTTTCTAGTTACTGTTAAGACCATTAATGGGGCTTTCTTACACCAATTCCCGCTTCCAAAAATTTCCATCCCCTTTCTTTTTTCCCATCTACTTTCCATTTTTGGCTACTTACTCATTTTTTCAGAAGATTTCTAGGTATGGGAGTTGGTGGATTCACATCTTAAGATTTCCACTTACTTTTATATCACCACCCCGACCGACCGCTTCCCCGTTTCATATTGTACAAACTTTTTGGATTGCAGGTTCCCAAATAGGCAAGTTACCGAATAGGCGGATTCAACATTGTGTTTCCATTGTTCCACCACCTGCAAACATAACCCAGACTTCCGCAATCTACAAATTAGCAAACAAATTCCCCTTTATCTCATTTTTTAGAACTTCTCCTTGATCGATGAACTTAGCAAAATTAATTCCCTGGAATAATTTGAAATAAAAAAATATATGCTATGCGAAATCTAATGAAACTATCATATGAAGGAGAGGAAATTAAAATTAAAATTCTTCATTGTTATACTTGCAGTGAATCTAACAACTTACAAAAACTTTACTTAAACATCCCAAAATTGATTTTCTTGTAACTTTTTGACGCTTCTCTTATACAAACAGATTCTAGAAAATATAATCATCACTCGCTATATCTATTCCTTGATTGAAGAACCCGTTAACATGTTTAATACACTTCCTAGTTATTGTTAAAACCATCAATGCGTCTTTCTTACACCAATTCTCGCTTTTGAAAATTACCATCCTCTTTCTTTTTGCCATCTGCTTTCCCTTTCTGGTTAGTTACTCGTTTTTCAAAAAATGTCTAGGTGCGGGAATTGGCGGATTCACGTTTTCAAATTTCCATTTTTACTTTTATATCACCAGCCTGACCGACCACTTCCCCATTTCATATTGAACAAACTTTTTGAATCACGGGTTCCTAAATAGGCAGATTCAACATTGCGTTTCCATTGTTCTGCCACCTGCAAACAACACCTGGACTTCCACGATCTACAAATTAGCAAACAAACCCCTTCATCTCGTTTTCTTTCGCTTTCTGTTTACTTGGTATTTTTTCCGAATGTGTCCTTTTTCCGAATGTCTCATGCTTTTATATACAACACCCAAAGTTCCACAATATACAAATTGTTTTCTCAAAATTGTGCTTCCACTATTCCCTTACGTACAAACAACACTTGAAATTCCACGATATACAAATTGATGGCCGAAATTTGTCATTGTGACATACAATGTGACCATCGACCTCTGACGTCTCCTAGGTATATCTCGTGACCCTTTTTTTTGTAACCCGCCCGATCGCTTTCCATACTTGGGCATTTCTTGGAATCTATTTCACGGGTTGGCAGGTGGACGAAATGTACAATGCTTGGTTGCTCTTCGCCATCCCCGCTACCTTCGTACTTCTTTCTAGATATGCAATTATTAAGATTTAATGCTAGTAGTTCACCATGAAGGAACCGTTAAGATTGTCATTAATGTCTGGAAGGCTGGAGAAGATTTGTCATTAATACGAATTAAACCAAGATTTGCGGAGAAGAGTGTTATCCTTTCCAAGTATTCATTTCAAACATGATGCAATCTCTTTTGTGCGTTGGTTGGTTGGCGCCTTTAAGAAATCTCTAATTCTTAATCGCTCTTCTTCGTCACCACCAGCTTCACACTTTTTTCTAAATATGCAATTAGTAAGCTTTAATGGCAACAACTCATTACGCACGAACCTTGGAGATTGTCATTGATCAATGAAAGGCTTGAGGAGATATTCCATTGATACACATTAAACCAAGATTTGCGGAGGGTTATATTATCCCTCCCAAATTTTCTTTTCAAACATTGTCTCGAGAAAACAAAAATTCTCGTTAACTTATGGCAGTAGTTCTGTCCGGATACAGTAAACACCTTCGCACATGATGGGAACAGGTTCCAATATTTCAGGGAATATTCTTACTACTCATCTCCCTCCTCCAATGAGAAAAAAAGGACATGGTTCATTGGTGCACCAAGAGATATATTTCAAGCCAAAGAATTCCAAGGCAACCCTGCCTGCTCAGACAACCTGCCCAGTTGCATTGATGGCTGGAGCAGAGGTTGATGCGATGGATTCCAAGCTAGAAGAAGATGATATGATGGACAATGATACAACAATGGATGATGGAAATGCAGATATTGTTCCCACTCCTGCGCCCAAATTGAAATCAACCATAATGGGCGGTACTTCCCGACTCAGTGATGGCAGTCCTGACAACACCAAAAGAAGGAGTTTCATAAAAGAAACGGACGTTGAACGCAATAGCTGCTTTGTAGCTCGAAAGTAGGAATTCCAAAGGTCCAAATTAGTTCATTCTGGGTAGAAGTCTTTCACTGTAAGGAAATAATATGTTGATGCTCCTAGAGATATATTTCAATCCAAAAAACTATTCAATTGTGGGAGAATTGTCTTGTTCTCTGGATATACAATCAACATCTTAGGGAATGAGGACCAGAACTCCTGCTGGTGCAAGGCATATTCCTACTAGTCATCTCCTTGCACCTAGAATGGGCTAATTTGGGCCTTTGGAATTGCACGTGCAACCTATGTTACTGAAGTTTTCGACTGTGGAGAGGCATTTTCTTGGTGTGTCCTAAATTTTAGTTGAGGTCTATTCTGTTTTCCCTGCAATGTTTTTCGTCTTCTTCCTCATGGGAAGCTTCTGAGAACTATCAATTTTACCACATGACGATCCATCGAGGAGAAGACTGCAACGATTTCCTAAAAACAAAAGCATGGTAATCAATTTTATATGCATGTTGAATGGCATCTCAGTGGCTCCTGCATGTTGCAGATCCTGTGCCTATGTTTATGACATATATGTTCAATGTTTTGGCTCAAATAACTCGGTCCAATTTCTAAGGATAAATATACAATGCTCAATGTTTTTTTTTTTTTAAATGGATTTACTATTAAAAAAAATTCCTTGGAGTCTTGGTTGTTGCTTCTTTTCTGGATTTAACACCTCTTCTCATTGGCATGGTTCGGTAGTCTCGTAGTTATTTGATATTGTATTTTCTTAGGTAATTTGTTCTAAAATGGATCATCTAACAATTATATGACAATGCACTGTGTCAATCCATCAGGATTTTATGGAAACAAACAATGAATTTCAGACAGTTTCAAACCAACGTTCAATTCTATTCGTAATGCAGATAGAACATAGCAATACCAAATCACAATGTTGTAGCAAGATCGTCATTATTGTATCTAGACATGAAATTATTAATATTTAATGGTAACAACCCATAATGTAAGAAATTTAATACTTAAGTTAATATGTTACAGTTATGGAAGAATTTATCAAGAACACACTTACTCCCACAAGTTCCAATAAAATCTAATCTTCAACAAAGCATTTGCTGACAATTACTAGAAAATGATGGTTTTGCAACAATGGGGCTTGTTTGAAACCAATTCGTGATTACGAAAATTGCCCTCCGCCTTTCTATTTTCCCACTCTTTTATCCCATGTAGTTTCTCTTTCTGTTTACTTAGTCATTTTTTTCCGAAAATGTCTTGTTGCGTGGGTTGGTGGATTCACGTGTTTCGACCGAGTGCTTCCCCTTTGTCTAAATTGCACTTTCCATTGTTCTGTGACCTACAAACAACACTCTGACTTTTGAGATATACAAATTTACTTCTGGACTCCCACATCATCCCCTCTTTTGTGTTACACATTTTGCACCGAAATGTTTTGATATATAAAATTTGACAGTCGGGGCCTTATGATTCTTTGAGAACCCGTCACCCTACTTTGAATACCGTTCGATGAATTTCCACATTTGAGCATTTCTTAACATCTCTTTGGAGGATCATCGAGTTCATGGGTTCAGGAAATTTCAAATTTCTAGTTGTTGTTTCCTCTGCTCGCTACCTTCAGATTTATTTCTAAGTATATGCAATATGTATACAACTTCTCCAGCAACATACATAAAACATATTGCTAGGAAATGGAATATCTATTGCAGATTTTAATATATTGGACCTTCTTTTCCCTCTTCTATACTTACTAAATTGTCATTTATTTTCCCCCTCTACTCTCTCTTTATCGTTAATTAGTCATTTTTCCGAAAATGTGACTCTGAACAACCACTAGTCATTCGATGCCTAGGCACTTTTCAGATCGCGAATTCCCAGGAAGGTGGGCTCTATATTGCACTTCCATTTTTTTGTGGCCTGCAAACAACACCCAGACCTCCGCGATATACAAATTTGTTTTCACACTCCCACATCATACCCTCTTCCATGATACACAATTTGCACATGAAAGTTCTGAGACCTATAATCTGACCTTCGGGCCCTCACGTCTCCTGGGGAACTATTGTCACCTTGTTTTGAAGCCCCTGCATCCTCTTTCCATATTTCACCATTTCTTGGAATCTTTGTCGCGCCTCCAATTCCATACTTAACCGAATTTTTTCTCTTGCAGAATCTCGAACATGTGACTGCACTTCCAGTGTTCCTTGACCTGCAAACAACCCCCCCGCTTCCAAGATATACAAATTGACTTCTGGACTCCTATATCATCCCTCTTTCGTGTTACACAGTATGCACTCAAAAGTTTTGGTGAATATAATTTGATTGTCGGGCCCTCATGTCTCCTCCGGGACCCTTGTCATCCTATTTTGATGCCCCTCCTACTGCTTTCCATGACCATTTCTTGCAATCTCTTTCATGGATCGTCAGGTTGGCGGGTTCAGACAATTTCCAATTCCAAGTCGTTGTTTTATGTGCTCACCACCTTCATACCTCTTTCCAAGTATATGCAATAAGTATACAACTTCTCCAGAAACATGCAGAAAAGATATTTCCAGGAAATGGAATATCTATTACAGATTTGAATATATTAGCCCTTATTTTTCATCTTCTATACTTAACCAAATTCTCGTTTCTCTTTTCCATGCACTTTATCTTTCTCATCACTTAGTCATTTTTCCGAAAATGTCTAGCTACACGGGTTGGCAGACTTGCGGGTTCACGACTCCTACATCATCCCCTCTTCCATGTTACACAGTATGCACTCAAAAGTTCTGATCAATACAATTTGACCGTCAGGCCCTCATGTCTCCTCTAGAACCCTTTCCAGCCTATCTTGGAGCCCGTCTTCCAGATTCCTACATCAACTCCTCTTCCGTGTTACACAGTATGCACTCAAAAGTTTTGATCAATACAATTTGACCGTCAAGGCCTCATGTTTCCTTGGGAACCCTTGTCAGCCTATTTTGAAACCCATATGACCGCTTTCTACGACCATTTCTTGCAATCTCTTTCATGGATCATAGACAATTTCCAATTCCTAGTCTTTGTTTTCTTTGCCCAACACCTTCGCACTTATTTCCAAGTATATGAAATAAGTATATAACTTCTCCATAAACATGAAGAAAAGATCTTGCTAGGAAATGGGATATCTATTACATATGTGAATATATTAACCCTTCTTTTTCATCTTCTATACTTAACCAAATATCTGTTTCTCTTTTCCCTGAACTTTATCTTTCTTGTCACTTATTCATTTTTCTGAAAATGTCTAGCTGTGCGGGTAGGCAGAGTTTCAGGTTCACGTTTTCACTCGTGATTTTATATCGTGACACCGATTGACCGCTTCCCCATTCCATACCGAGCCACTTCTCCTACCGTGGATTCTCAGTTAAGCAAGCTCTAGATTTCACTTCTATTGTTCCATGACCTACAAAAAGTACCCTAATTTCCACGATATACAAATTTACAACCGAACTCACATCATACTATCTTCTGTATTATAGTCTACCTACCATGCCCTCTTCCATGGTACACATTTTGCACTAAAAACTTCTGAGACATACAATTTGACCATCGGGTCCTTGCATCTTTTGTGGAACTATTGTCACCCCATTTTGAAGCTCGTCCGTCTGCTTTCCATACTTTTCCATTTCTTCTAATTTCTTTCGTGAATCATCAGGTTGGCGAGTTCAAGAAATATCCACTTCCTAATTGTTGTTTTCTATGTCTGTGCCCTTTGAAATTAGCAATTAGAAATTATATATAAGATCTTATTTCTAAGTATGTAATTAGCAAGATTTAATGCTAAGCCGGGATTTAAGGAGATCTCCCATTAATACGCATAAAACCAAAATTTCTGGATGGTTATATTATCCCTTCCGAGTGTTAATTTCAAACATCATGGAATGTCATTTGTGGGTCATCGGGATGGTCCGTTCATAAAATATTCAATCTTCAATTCCTAAAACAAGTCCGACCGACTGTTTCCCTATTCCATACTTGGCCACTTTCCCGAAATTCCACAAATATACAAACTGATCGTTGAACTTGCCCATCACGCTCTCTTCTTACACATTTTGCAGTAAAAAAATCCGATACATAAAATTTGACTGTTGGACACTCACCTCTCCTGAGTATCCCCCATAAACCTATTTTTAATCCCGTCGAACACTTTTCAGACCTTGTCATTCGTTCCTTTATCTTCCCTGTCTCTGTGACCTTCACACTTGTCTATAATAATAAAATGTTTATATATATATATATATATCTTGTTTCTAAATATGCAATTAGTGACATTTAATTCTAACAACTCTTTGTGCAGGAACCATATAGATTGTCATTGATGGGCAAAAGGATCGAGTATATCTCCTATTAATATGCATTAAAACAAGATTTGTGGAGCTTTATATTATCCCTTCCGAGTGTTGATTTCAAAAATATGAAATGTCATTCGCACGTCGTCGGCTTGGTACGTTCACGAAACCTCCAATCCTTAATTGCTCTTCATTGTACCTGCCACCTTCTCACTTATAAATATGTAATAAGTAATCTTTACTACTAACAATTCATCATGCAACACCCTTACAGATTGTCATTAATCAGTGAAAGGCTCGAGGATCTTTCCCATTCATAAGAATTGAACCAACATTTGCAGAGAGTTATATTATCACCTCCAACTGTTTATATAAACCATCGTCTAGAGAAAACAAACGTTCTCATAAACCTATGACATCATCTCAACAACAGTTTTGTGGAGATACAGTGAACATCTTCGGGCGCGAAGACCAGAACTTCTAGTGGTCCAGGGCATATTCTTATTACTCATCCCTTGCATTCTAGAATGAAGTAATTTGGACCTCTGGGATTTCTCATGTAGGTTGTGTCCCTGCAGTTTTTTACTGTAAGGAGCTGGTCTCTTGGTGCGTCGATAGATTTATTTCAGACAGAAGAATTATTCCACTACGGGGCCGTTCTTCTGTTTCTTTGTCACATCAGGTCTTCCGCCATATGTTAATATTGTCGGAGCCAACATTGACGTTCAAAGGAGAATATTTCAAGCAGTTCCTAACAAATCATAATAACAGGAATGACCTCTTGCTCGATCTCTTGGAAGACCCAATGGTAGTTCTTGAAGATATCACAAGATTGTAGGTTAGTTCATTTAGAAATCCATTCCGGGAAATTGCCTAGTTGTTTACAAGAATAACGGAACATGAGTCCACAACAACTATTTCCTAGATGGCTCTTTATATTTTGTATTTCACAGTCAAGGAACAAGCCATTTTTTATTGTGGCAAGCTAATTTCCCATGAAATATGTTCCCAATTGTCAAGCTTCAAAAAGGAGAAGAAATTCTATATGTCATCCTACTTACTTTTTGTGATAGCACATTGCTACCAGTTTCCAAAACTGTCTCTATCCAAGAAGTTCAGTTGGGAATTCAACACAATAACATTCTGGTACCAAGCCTTGTGGAAGCACAAGGAATCCCACTGTTTTTATGAGTTTTTTAATGGCTTTGTGTCTGTTTTCAAAGTTTTGTTGTTAGGAGAAGATTCTCCTGACATATCTGAATAGGAAACCAGGTTTTTGGACAGGAAGGGGACACTTGAACATATGGATAATTACACTGTGATAAGGATTTTTGGCTCTAGGTAAAAACCTACTCTCCTTCCATGTCACATTATGGACAAAATGTTTGTTACAAAAGTAGCAAGGAAATACAACTACTGGTTGCATCTATTCCAAGACAAGAGAAAAAAATAGTTCATTCATTTTCCTTGGAAAGTCAAGGACTTTGTGTTGACGAAAATCAACAAAATTGATGAATTTGTAGCCCATTCTATCAACTTGAAACTAAGATATGTTGAAAGTCTAAGAGGGTTTGACCCCAATAAAATTTTTTTACAACATTTACAAAAACTTGGCTTCGGCAATTGTTTTTTCAAAAAACACCAGACCGAAAACATAGACATTGGTGATGACACTCATGCTTCTGATGTCGACGACCTAGACACACTGCAAAACAACAATGAATTGTACAAGCAACAGGGAAAATGACCCAACGAGAAGGGTGTTCAATCGGCCAATAACACTCCCAAAAGTACGACATCCATGAGCATTGCTCCAACGGCCCACCACAACAACAAAGCAACTCAGAGTTCTTCAAACGGAGGAGGAGATAACAACCCTCCTCACCCTAAAATTGATAGTTCTCATAAGCTTCCAGTAGACAAGAAGAGAAAAAAAATTATGGGACAGGCAGAAGAGCCCGAAACTCAGAGTAAGAACATGAAATTTGAGCCTGATCTGGATAGCATATTCCACTACCTTGATCATCCCAGAGATGTGATCCAACATAGTCTTGAATGGACATATCTGATACCGAAAATTTTGACAAAGATGAATCCTTTGTTTTCCAAAGCATTGTTTTTTATAGCCATTAAAAAAAAATGTAAAAAATAAGAAAGGAAAATTTCGTTCAGAGGTTAACCTTTCGAAGATGAAACTGTCCCAAATATTTCGACTTCACATAGTGACCGCATATGCACTTGATGATTCCATTGGAGGCATTGAGGCCGATAATTCCAGACTGAAGGACCAGGTCAAGGAATTGGAAGAGGCTTTGATTCTTATGCCATTTCTTGCCAATCCTTTGGCAATAGCCATGCCTGCCACCCCTGCAGCCAAGTTAAAAGGATCCTCCAGCCTCCTTGCATTGTGTAGAGGATATGTGGAGAATAATATCAGGAAAATAATGGAACTTGTTACTGAGACATGGGAAACATCACAAACCATGGCTTCCCTTGGAACGAGGGCACATAATTTTCTCGAACATTTGTAAACAGAGTTAAAAGATGAAGAACATTTCTATTTAAAAATGGCCCTTCCTTTTGGCACCATTGTCAACAACATGACAGAAACAAGAAGAAGACAACAATATCTCCCGTCCAAAAACTGGATCGGTCAATTAAATGCATGTTGGAAAGAAAACGTGAAGAACCTGCATCTCATTGTTCAGTCAGGTGAACAAGCCATATCAAAGAAAGAAAAATTATTCACAAAGTTGTCCAGAATAAACTTAGATGGAAGGACCAACGACTTCGAAGACCCCAACTTAATCGTCAACTCCTTGCCCTTAACTGATCAAAACTTCGATAAACAGGTTGATATTTTTAAGGTGTTGTCTTTGGAAACGTTTTACAGCATCTTTGAATATGGTCAAGATGACGTCGACAACTGGCTAGTTGACTATTCAGTACAGAATGAGGAAATTGATCTACCTCTCGATAATCTTTCTATCGACTTCATGGAATTAGAAAAGGAAATTGTCAACATAAAAATATGGAATGATATCAACGTCGCCTCAATGAGAAGCTACATTGAAGAATGGCTCGAAACGGAATTGAAGCAGGTCGTCGACGAAAGGCAACAGGCAGTTGCCAGGATTCCAGCAATTGTCGTAGACATCAATGAAAAGGCATAAACAAGCAAATACCAAAAGGGGTCATATGTACCATCACTGTAAGTCTATTGATTGCATCTTGCTTTGTTTATCAACCCAGTTATTCCACTTTTTTAAATAGAAATGTCTAGCCAAAGACTGATACCTTTCAATTTATTATTTTCAAGTATTACACTCTATCGTCGCCCACTTATTCTTTCTACTGTCCTATTTATTGTACATATTTCTCTTATGGTTCGCAAGAGCCCCAATCCCAGTATATATGACAAACACATTGAAATTTCTAGGAATATGTAACAGATAATATTATTTTTTGATATATTTCAAATAAAATTGTTTTTTATCTCCTTTTATATTTATGTCATCATACAATTTTATCTTCCACTAGTCTATATGACAAATGCATTAAAAGTTCATGTAACTTTTTTATATATTTCAAATTAAACTGTTTTTTATCTCCTTTTATATTTATGTCGTCATAAAGTTTTATCTTCCACTATGTAGAAATTGTATTTTCTTAAAATAGAGACAAAATAGACATAATTTTTCAACATAGTAAAATAGATTATATACTGTCAAAAAATAGATGGGGCTCTAGAGGCCACGTGTCATTTATTGCATGGATACCACCTATGCTTCATGCCTCTTGCCGCATCTACGCTATGGTTTCCATCTGTCTCCGCTACTTTTTCCTATCCCAATTCAACCCAACAAGGACTACACTACCACGCAACACTTGTTTTATATAGCACTTGATTAAGGATTCAATGAAATCAATCAACTTGTAGAGCCACAACACTTCATGTGATTTATGTGTGTGCTTGTTGGCTTATAAATTCATTATACAGATATAATGGTAGATACTTCTTAATAGAAACAACATCTCTTTCAATTTTTCTATTCAACAAACTTTATCACTTCTAATTATATATCTACTTATGAAAAATCAAACTTGATGTCGGTCTGTGAAAGATAAAACTAACTCACAGAAAGAGGAAATTTAAAAGAGAAACACATTTTTATTGATTTGTGATTATGCAATTAACGGAGGAATTATAATTAAGGATGAGGAGTCAATGGTTAATTTATTTATTTTTAAATTGTCTTGTGAGTTAACGTGTTTATTTTTTAACATTTACTTAATAATATTAAAAAAATAATGTAGCACTATATGATTGCCACGTTTTAATGACTAACGTTTGGGATTACCATGTTTGGATTTCCTTATCTGTCTGGGCGTTTCATATTGGATCGCCGACCCACCTATTGGATGAGCATTTCATTTTCTGGTTGTCTGTGTGTTTCATATTGGATCGTTGAGGGTGGAAGACTATAACAGTGTGGTGGGGAAGGACATTGTTGCGGGCTCGAGGTAGATCATCAAGGGCTTATTCCTTTGCAACAATGCTTATACTTCTTAGATGAAGAGAGGTGGGGAAGTCGTCCAAAGCCGATGTTGGGGAATGGTGTAGAATGTGTTGGTGGAGTTAATCACGATAATCGGTGTCGTGACTGCTCTGATGCTTGAATCTGAGACTGGACAGAAGTTCTTCCGCATGTTACCTCGAGACGTTCTTCTTGCTACCTGAAGATATTACAACTTTGAAGCCTGGTAAGATTGTTGCGCACTTGAAAATAATTTATTCCTCACTTAATTTGCTCAAAAGAATATCACATTTCCTACATTCAAATGTCATGAATAAGTGGCCTTCATTTTCATTCAAATATTAATATTAATATGATCAAAGTTTATAAATAGCATATTAATATGATGAAAGTTTGGGATATATTTTGTTAGTTGTTTTTTTTTTTTCATTGTTTTGACTTTAGGGTTACAGTTGGAGTTTTCTTTGACTTTTTTGCGTTAGAGTTACATGTCAAGTTTTTTAAAGTTATAGTTAGAGTTACATGTTAAGTTTTTTAAAGTTATAGTTAGGGTTTTCAGAATCTTCCTTTAGCTATTATAGCCTTTAGGAATTTATCACTCATAAATTATGTGACTCTGCTAGTTAATAACTACATTAATACATAATAATATTTTATTAAATTTATTTAAAAAGTATTAATAATATTTTATTAATTAGTTATTAATAATCATAATTATAGTTATTAATAATATTATTAATAATTTATTGTTATAATACATGTATACATATTAATTAATAATTATAATCATAATTAACTATATTATTAGTTATTATTCATATACATAATTAAATATATTATGTAAGGGGTACTTTAAGGATATGCATATATATTATACATACATATTTTTTATATAATAATTATTAATTAATATTAATAAATAACAATGCTAACAATAATTGTTAATAATATATTAAAGTTGTTAGGGATATTATGTGTATTAGGGTTTGAGTTAGGGTTTTTAGGGTTAATTAATATAGTTATTATTAATATTAAGGTGAATGGTCATTAGAGTTAGGGATATTATCTGTATTAGGGTTTGAGTTAGGGTTTTTAGGGTTAACTAATATAGTTATTATTAATATACAATAGGTATGAGTAACCACATTAATACATAATAATAATTTATTAATCAAGTATTTATAATACTTTATTAATTGGTCATTATTTTATTTTTTTTAAGTAAAAAAGGATAGAACCTGTTATATTATCATTGTCAAGTTACAGAGACTATTTACGATGCCAGTTGTCCCGCCTAAACATGAAACCGAGATAGCTGGGCATCCTATGCCATTTGTTTCCAAGCAAACAAAACTATCAGAGTGCAGTCATGCCCGAATGAAACCAGGACGTTTAGCCATTAAGTTTAATCTGTGTGCCGAAAATCTAGTTGCAAAATAACTAAGATTTAACTGGGCGAAAGCCTGGTTTGGAAACAGAAAAAAATTGTTCACCAAGAACATCACTGAACCTCTTATCCGGTCGGCTCGTCCTCGTCCCCGTGCCTTCGTCATCCTACTGGAAATGCGTAAGCTTGCGCGCACGTAGGGCATTGTCGTTTAGGGAGAGTCCTAGAATGAGCAGCGAACAACATGTCGAGTCGATGGTTGATTCGGGCGATGCGAAAGATTTGATTGTCCAACAGGCTTCGCATATCAAAGATTAGAGCTAGGTACCCTGGATTGGTGAAGGGATGTTGGTCCTGCCAATTTCCATCAACAGAGGCTGAGGGAATTGGCCCCGTTGCTCCTTCACTTGCATGTGTTGTGTTGTCATGATGTGACGGTCGGTTGGATAGCTGGGTCGCCTCCTCCATAGGTGCACTAGGGGGTGAGTCTCTACTTTCTTTTGCACAGGACAAGGTCTCTTCTTCAACATAGCAGGTGGTAAATTCCTCTGTCGGGTGAGTTACACTAGAGCCAAGCGGTTTTCCCGAAGGAGAAATCTTGTCATCAGTGCCAAAATTAGTGGGTGGATTCCAATTGTCCGGGACTGTGAACAGAGGGAGCTTGGGATAGCTTTGCATGGCATCGTCCAGGGTGATCTCTTCCACGTACGCCATTGGAGGCGTTCGTGGTTTCCTGCGTCTTCGCGAGGACGCCATGGCTAGCACTTGCTCAAATTTCTTCTGCCTCTGCCAGCGAGATTCGACTGTGTACCAAGATGCACCCCCGCATGGCTTACCTTGTGCTCTGGGCATAATGAAGACCCTGGAGATGACCAAGGTTCCTTGCGGGTGGAAGGCTCTGCTCCAAAGCTCTAGTGGGTCTGCAAAATGTGGCTCTGCTAAATTCAACTCTGCATTCGACGCTGCAGTGAGCGAATTTCGCTCAATGCTATCAAGGTGGGTGATAAGGAGGAGGACAACAGTGACCACCATGGCCATTAAGGCTTGCTTCCGAGTGCACTGGTGCACTGTACCGGTCACTTGCGCAAAGGGGCTCATCTCCTGGATTTTTTTGCACAGATTCATGCTTGTTTAATTGTTGAGGGGATGGTCGTCAGTGGATGTATTAATGGTGCATCTCGGTGCTATCCCGCGTGGCTCGGCTTTGCAATGTGGCACCCCATCAAAGGTATTAATTGGTCATTATTAGTCATTAAAAATATTATTAATACTTTATTGATATTATACATAATAGGTTAATAATTATTAATTAATAATAATAATAATAACAATAAATTATATATTAGTTAGTATTAATACACATAATTAGCTATATTATTAATGGGGCAGTGTAAGGGTATGCATGTATATTGTACATACATACCCTTTATACAATAATTATTAATTAATATTAATAATTAACCATGCCAACAATAATCATGCCAACAATAATGTATTAATAATATATTAAGGTCAATGGTTATTAGGGTTACAAATTTTTTTCCGAGTAAAAAATAGTTTCAATTCTATTGATTAAGAATCAAAAGAAACTTTACCACACCTCATCTTATTAGAGTTATAGTTATAAGACTTATGTTTATTTTAATGCTTTAGGAGTCATTAGTTTGGAAAGGTGGAACATGGCACCAATCCGGGTATATCAACCACTTTTATAAAGTGGTTGTTGCTAGTATATATATATGACTTTTTCTAATTGTTCTAAGTTTTTCAAAATAGAAAAACTGTATCATTTAAATATTATGTATCATATGTGATTTTGTTCATTTTTATTATAAATACAAAAGAATCTCAGGCACAACATAAAATTATTATGAAATTGCATTTAACATAACAACATCAAGTTGTTCCTCAGATGGGGTGACATTTGTCGAGCAGAGGAAACCTGGAACTCATGCGAACAAGGGATTTAATACCCCCAACCGCCAGACTCATATCCAGCCTGATCAACATGCCTAACATTCAAGTTGCAATGTTGTTAGTACGCTGGCGTGGTAGGGGAAATTTAATGGATCTCATTGTGAACCATCTATGGAACATTGGAGCAAGTATGATGCAAGTGGTTAGCTTCACCTACGTCTTCATGGAATGGTTTCTATGAAGGTAAGCTCTCACAGAAATTTTCTCATTCTGCATTTTCATTTCGAATTCCAAGCCTCCTCGCCTCATGAACTCTGTTCTATGACCAGATGCTTCCCTCTACCTGTTGGTTTCCATTCTTTTTCCATTCCTCACTTGTATTGTGCTCACAACCTTCTTATCACTGGAACAGATTCTTGGTTTGCCTCTCTGCCTCCCTCCATGTCGTAACTCCACCATGTCGAGAGAGCGAGGAAACCCTAAATGAGAGTTGGCTTACTACAACTTCATACCTCGACACAATTGCCCAGACCCCTTGTTGCCCTCTAATCCGTCAATCAACTCTATTAGTCCCTCTCGCTCCGACAAAAATTGGCTTGAGAACCCCCACCCTCCTCTTGGCATCCCAGAGTCACCTCCTCACCTCTCTGACCGCATGCTCGATTTAAGGGGCTACCCAATTGAGAAATAAATTCCTCTATATGGGCTAGAAACTACCGCAGCAATACCAGATCCCTTCGACAATACCATCCCATCTTCTCATCCCACAATGAATTCAGGCAGCTATGTGGTCGAGGAAAAAATCCCCCCAACTGGTTGAAAAACTTGACAACAAGGAACGTCCCGGCTACCACAGAGGTAACCCACTAGTTGGCCATGGAAGAGACTCCACCAACTGATTTTGATGCATCAACAACACAACATGAGGAAATGGTTGGGAGCGCTGAGCAAACTTCGTTCTACCCACACCGTTTTTCGGATGACCACCTTCAGTTGATCTTCGAGATGCATTGTAACATGGAGGACCAACTCCATATTCAGAGCATCATCAATCGCCTCATGGACCTCCTGTTCGACTCCCTGTCTGGTGCATCGACCCATAAGCATTGTCTGACTTGTATCCAGCTATTTTTCTTCACTTACAACAATGATGGACGCCCGGGTTCATCACACCTCTAGTTTTTCAATCATTTTTTCCTAGAGGAATCAGTTACAGTCAATTTTTGTTTTTGTTAAAACCTTGGTTTCTGGCAATAGCCACGTATATATTTTTTGCAGGCCCCCAATTCTGGTTTCCATGCATGTGGCAGAACAGGTGGCAAACTCTGAAAAATGTATTCACATGACGTTTCTTTAAGGTAATACAATGTTTTTTATTTACATATAGAAAAAACAACATCAAATTGTTTCACCTGGAATACAACACCATTAAAAACATAAACATAAAGGCTTAACAAATTCTCTTGATATAGTAGCGTGCACACATTTTCAATTTTGAAAATCACCAAATAAGAGGTTCCAACTTCTTTCTATGTCTCAATTTAGCATAGATCCAATCACTATGAGTCAATTCCACATAGATCCAATCATTGTACAAAAACAATGGACCAAACACTAAGTAATATGCATGCAATGATGCCAAGATAGCTACACCCTATAGGAAAAGGAAAAAAGTACTTAAGAATGGTTGTTGTAAAAATAATAATAATAATTATGGATTGCAAAATTTGAAATAGTTATCCTTATTAATATAATGAAAACTCAATTATTTTGAATTTCTTTTTTTAAATAAAAACTACTACTGTTTTAAAAAATGAAATAAAATAAAACTTATGAGAGTTCTTATTATCAAGATTTAAGTGAAACATTAAAAACACGGGCCTAATGGTTAAGAACATGTATTTCCTCTTAAAAGGTTACCAGTCAAATCTCTGGGCGAAGAGGGTATCTATAAGACTACGGAACATAAATTATTTAATGGTTAATTTCACGCCATTTGATCAAACTAAATCGTCGCTCCACTGATTCCTTCGTTGGCTGACGTAGTTCACACAATCTGCAATTATGTACCAGCAGTTCGCAGCAGGCCGTTAGTTCACACAGTCTGCAATTATGTACCAGCCCTTCACATAACGTTCACGTTAATAACATGCATCCAGTACCACAGAAGCACATATCAGATATCAGACCCTCATGTATTCAGCAACAGTTGTGAAGTAGTTCTCAGGCAGTATATATCACCTCTTCAATATACCCTTCTCTCACATTCGGCCAACCACTGTTGCATGCATTGTTGAGTTACTCTTGCTATCATTAGTTTTAGTTCTCCATTAACAAGGATGAGTTTGCTTGCATTTGAATTGATGGTCCCACTGTTTTGTGAGTTTCTCACATCAACGCTTGCTTACCCAGAGTACTGCATCAGCGCTTCACCATTTCTAGCTCATGTCTCTGGATCAGTATTTTCTTAGTCCCATGGTAACTGTTGTTATATATATATAGCTTCTGTTTTCTCAGGACATTATTGTATCTATTGTAGGTTTCTGAATATATGACTAGCTTTGCATTAACTTTGCATGCGAGAGGTAGGGGGTTTTAATTGGTGATTTTAATTCTGAGTTGGTGAACAGAACGGCCGGAAGAGGTGATTTCTCTCGCTCTGCCGCGGTTCTCTTGTTGATTAAAGCCGCCGGCCAACTTTCAAATCCACGTACAGCTATGAAAGAACACTCAGATCGCAAGATCGAAACCCATACAAAGCATTTGCATAAATTTTATGCTTCCGAAAGAATAAACGATCGCACTGCAGGAGATCAGAGCAGTGCGATCATTTATTCTTTCGGAAGCATAAAATAGGAGGTAGACTGAATGATCGACGGGGTCAGTGCTCCTCATTTTAATCATGGAAATGTACCCGTGCTGTATTGGAATTGGTAAATAGAGATGCTATTCAACGGCTTACTGAAATTCAAAATTTCCCTTGCGCAAGTGTTTTCTCTGTTCTCCGCACAACACATTTCGTAAACGTTCGTTAAAACTCTTTTTACTCTGAATAGTGTGAAGGCACAGTGTTGGCATGTATTGTGGGTTAGGGTTTTGTCAATATGACAGTGTACGTAGTGTAAAGAATAATTAAAAATGTTTAAAATTTTAAAAATATTTTTACATAAAAATTTTAAAATTATAGTTTCGATAAAAACAAATTTTATATTTCTAAAATTTCGTTCTATTTTAATATTAACATTTATTTTATTTTCTAAATAAAAAAAATCTATTTTTTAATGTTATGAAATTTATTATTTTTTATTAGTCCTAGCCATGGGACTATAGCAATGAGTTTGTTTTTGATGTAACAATGATATGAAATTAATTTGTCTTTTACCATAAATTTTTGTATGCAATGTAATGTTTAACATAAGAAAACAAATATATATTTTTGGATATAATAAAAATATTTGTGTTTCTCATTTCTAATTAGTTGATAGAATTGAAGTGTTATTGCTCCCTTCAAGTATTTCAATATGTAGAATTAATTACATAATCAATGAATTTCACCAATCATCACATCTAAATATAAAATGTTATACTATGTATTTATTATTAACACGCACTCGAAAGAATGCATGCACATTCTTAGGAACGTGCATGCATTCCTAAAGCCTTAGGTTTGGAGGTGGTCGAACCTCCATGAGGCATGCCATGTAGGTTTGGTGGCATGAACGTGTGCGCATTCTTAGGAATGCCCGCGCGTTCCTACTGATATTTTTTAAAAGAGGCCACAAGTGTTATTTGTGGTCATTGTGCACAAACCACACTAGCGTTTCTACTCTTATTGAGAGAATTGAGGAGCTAGAGAGGGAGGATCTTCTCCAGCATGTTTAATTTATCATATTTTAACTCAATTTAGTCATTTCCAATTTATTTTTTTGCTTCGAAGAATCAAAATTAAAAAAAAAAACTAAGGATTTAGTGCCTAATACATGATTCATGGGGCCACATCTAGGGTCTCTACGGCCGACCTCTCCACACAGCAGAAGCAAGTAGATAAGGTCGTGGAAGAATACTCAGATATCTTCTCCTCACCTACAGGGGTACCTCTGCACTATCAGGTCAAGCACCTCATCGATCTGACCCCTGGCACACCGCTGCCTAATGGGCAAGTCTATCGTCTCTCTTTGTTAGAGAATGAGGAGATCAAGTGACAGATCTAAGAACTGCTCCACAAGGGGCACATTCGCCCCCGCTCATCAAGTTGCGGGAGACCAATCGTGCTGGTACAGAAGAAAGATGGAACCTGGCGACTTTGTATTGATTACCGGGCTCTGAATAAAATCATAGTCAGAAACTGGTACCCGATTCCCCGAATCGATGACCTCCTTGATCAACTCACAGGGGCCAAATACTTTAGTAAGATTGATCTGAAGTCTATCTACCACCAGGTCCTGATAGAATAGACAGATGTGTGGAAAACCGCCTTCAAGTCAAAGGAAGGCCTTTTTGAATGGTTGGTCATGCCCTTTGGTTTGACAAATGCTCCAGCCACTTTCATGAGGATAATGGACGATATCCTGTGAACATTCACCAATACTTTTGTAGTGGTGTATCTGGATGACATTCTAATTTACAGCAAGACTTGGGTCGAACACTTGCAGCATATTTAGCAGGTTCTACACACCTTGCGATAGAACAAGCTATATGCCAACTTGGGAAAATGATCCTTCGGCATGGATAGGGTCCATTACCTAGGCTACATCATTGATCAGCATGGCATACATGTGGATCCAGCCAAGATCCAAGTCATCCGTGACTAGCTAGCTCCAACAACACTCACTGAGATTTGGAGCTTCTTGGGCCTTGCTAATTTCTACCGCAGGTTTGTGCTGGGTTTCTCCCATATTGCATGGGCCCTCGGCCAAATAAACAGGGGTGGTGGTAAGGTGAAATTTGCATGGGGCCGATCCCAACAACAAGTGTTCAATGATTTTAAGCAGTGCTTGTGCTCAGCCCTAGTACCTTCACTATCAAACCTACATCATCCCTTTGATATCAAAACAGATGCTTCAGACTATGTTGTGGGCGTCGTTCTCACTCAGCACGGCCACCCCGTGGCCTATCATAGTGAGACATTGTCAGATATTCTCCGTAAGTACCATACTTACAACAAAGAAATGTACTCCATTGTGAAAGCATGCCGCTAGTGGAGACATTACATTCTTGGGAAGGAGACAGTCATCCACATTGATCATAAGCCACTGCATTTCATGCATACATAGGGAAAATTACAGAATGACCGCCATCAAAAGTGGTCCACATACTTGCAGCAATTCCACCTCAACATCAAGTATAAAATAGGAAGCACCAATCGCGTCGTTGATTGCCTCATCAGACCGCCAGTCATGGCACTCACCATGGTGCTAGAATATTGTGGCCATGAGACATATGGATGGCCCCAACTCTATGAGACAGACCCTGAATTTTCCACCACCTACCAAATGTTGGGTGCAAACGCAGTTGTCGATAATTTCCATCTTCAGGATGGGTTGTTGTGTCGTCTGGGCCATATCTGTGTTCCATCAAGTGAGTGAGCAAAGATGATCTGGGAAGCCCACTATAGTCAGGTGGTAGGACACTTCGGCATCGAAAAGACAGTGGTGATGCTACATAAACATTTCTACTGGCCAAAACTTCGACAGGAGGTCAACAAGTATATCAGGCCCTGCACTGCCTGTGTTATTGCCAAACCGACCACTAAGAAATATGACCTATACACCCCTCTTTCTACTCCTGACAGGCCATGGGAATCCATCTCAATGGACTACATGTCAGACCTCCTGTCCACCAAGCGGGGAAATGACTGTGTTTTTGTGGTTGTTGATCATTTTTTTAAGATGGCGATTATGGTTGCCTGCAAGAAGAGCATCACAGCATAGGCCACTACCAAGCTCTTCTTTGAACGAGTCTAGGTACATTTTGGAATCCCACAAACCATTGTCTCAGATCAAGGTAGTTGATTTCTCATCACATTTTGGTCGAGTCTCTGGTCACTGCTGGACACCAAGCTCACCAAATCCACGGCCTTCCACCCCCAAACAAATGGCCAAACCAAGGTTGTAAATTGAATGATTTTGCATATCCTTCACATGTATAATTCAAAGCACCCTCGCAAATGGGATGAGAGCCTTCCCTATGTCCAGCATAGCTACAACCAAGCCCTGCATAGCTCAACCGACCACAACCCCTTTCAAGTGGGGTTGGCATTCCAACCATTGGGTGCCATAGATGTTGCACTTCCCCTTGCAGTCACCTCGACCGACTCATCTCCTGCTCCAAATGAAGCTGACAAAGCCACCCGATTCATTGAGCAGATCCAACACATTCGCCAACAGGTTCGGGATATCCTACAGAAGTCCAATGACAAGTACAAACAGTGCCATGATCAACATCGGGTGTTGCATACGTTTCAAGTGGGAGACAAAGTTTGGTTGTGCTTGCAGAAAGAATGCCTTACAGGACCCCATCGAAAGCTTCAACCACTCTGTTATGGGTCGCACACTATCACCAAGGCCATGGGGGATAATTATTTTGATCTCAACATTGCTCCTTTCCTTGGTCTGCACCCAGTGTTCAATGTGGATCTCCTTCGCCCTTATTTCCCACCATTATTGGACACCTCAGAAGTAGCAGAACAACTGAAACCAACAGAGCTCAATCCTGACTGCATACAACAGGCATCCAATGATCAGATTGTGGACAGACAGATCAAGGGCACCCAACAGCAAAGGATCTAGATTTATCGAGTCATCAAAGCAGGGCAGCTCCTACACCAAGGCAAGTGGCTCACCCGAGGCCAAATTCAGCAGAAATTTCCTCATTTGATGGGGGACCTCAACGCAATGGAGACCATTTATTCCTAATGAGGGAGGATTTACCTAGATGGATATCGGTGGCCACCCACCTTTTCCAACTAGCTCAAAACAGTTTTCTAACAATTTTGGCAATTTATTATTTTTAGCAATTTTAACTTCCGGGGCCATTTTGAGGGCCTAAATGAAGGTTTTTCAGGATCGAGCTCCTCAAATATATCCAAAGGCATGATTGAGCCCCCAAAATGAATCTCCTCGATGATACCTTTCCAATGGGCTATCACACGCCTAAAACGGATATCGTATGCAAAAGTTACGACCCCGAGAAGTTGATGTACTAACTTACCCAAATGGGGCCCACATGAGTTTTGGCACTTCATCTCCTAGGGTTAGGTTTTTGGATATCTAGGGTTTTGGGAATTCTTTATTATTGTAAAAAGACCTTCAGAGCCTCATTGTAATTTTCTTCTTGCGAATGCACGCTACCGTCACATCTCTTCTCAAAGATAAGCCACCACCATTCCAACAAGCTTGTTTTCGCTGCATTTTATAGTTTCATCTTATTTCATTATTAAATAGAAAACCAGTTTTACTGTATCTCTATTATTTTGTGTTAAGCACCTATTAATAATCTGTATTCATTTCGTTTTTCTCATAAAATCTGGATCAGGGACACCTATGATAGATTTCTTCAGGGCATAGGGATTTTATCACCTGACGTCTCCTAGTTATATGTACATATGGGTGGATTATATGTACAAATTTGGTCATATGTACATATGGGTGGATTATTCCACGAAATTTTTCTACGTTTCCATTATTTTCATCTTTTTTTCAAATAGGGCGGCATTATTTCACCCAACGATCATTAGATCACAAGGTCATTAGTCATCTCCAAGTATCTTCCTTAGAAGCATCTTCTAGGTCACTTAACCCACTTCTAGGTCACTTAACCCATTTCTAGGTCACTTAATCTATTTTCCTCATTTTTAGGGTTAACCACTTTCCATAATTATAAATTTCTCCATTAATTTATCATTTAAATATTCTTCCTTGACTTTGTCACTTTTATTTACCATTTAAATAATAATTTTGTCTTTGCAAGATTATTTGACTTCTTTGACCTTTTGGGGCTTGAAGCCTACATATGAGGGTCCTCCAACTTCGTAAGACCATAAATCTCAAACCATGAGGATTTATGTGACATTCCACATACCACCAGAAATGCCATGATAAACATTATACATATAGGATAGTTCTACTGACAAATTCATTTATCTTCATCTCGTTATTCCACATATCATCATAACCATACTTCAAGGATAACTCAACTGCAAAGCATCTTCCCATGAGGGCTTTCACCATAAGGGGACCACTTTGGAGTTCATCCATTTGTACACCTTATCAACCATGATAAGACAATAAAGATTCATCTTTACATCAATCCAACAATGCATCATTTACCAATGAAACCACATCGTTCCAGCTTCATCTATGCATCATGTATCAATGAAAACTATGATAAGACATGTATACATCAAACCTTTGGCCTTTGACATCATTCAATCAACCTTTGGCATCAATCAATTACTTGAAATCAATCAATCAATCATTCTTTGGCATCAATCAATCACTTGACATCAATC